>JAIUZE010018105.1:0-43542 GCA_022085475.1 Heliosperma pusillum
TTCATGATATTGTTCATGTTCATTGCATGATTGGACACCGTCATTGTCTTGGATGCGTGATTACATGATTGATTATTCATGATCATTGCATTGACTTGGCATGGTTTGTTTGTCGAGTCTCAATCTTATCAAACTTATACCGCTAACGGTGAGATGCAAGCCCTAGTGAGCGTATTCGGTTGCCTAAGAGTGTCTTCCCGAGTCTTTGAATAACATGATGGATTCGGATTTGTATTCCATATGCTCTTATCATTATTTATCGAATTGCCTATCTATTCTTATCGTATCTCACATGTATATCTATATATGCATGATTTTACTTTTGTATTTCCTTATATGTCCGTTTAAGGTGATATGGCTGGGAGAACCCGGAGTTACTCCCCACTGATTGTGGCGTTCATGTTTTTCATGAATGAACAGGTTGCTTGCATGGATGGCTTTTTGCTTATGCTATTTTGGGTTGGGGTGTGAGCTAGCGGACGTTGTCCCTGGATGAAACACCTCTAGACGTTGTTTAGCTAGTTGCTAATTACTTTGTCTTTTGTTAACACTTTGAGAGACTACGTCTCTTGTGGTATTTTTATTTAGTTTGTAATATTTTGAAACTTCTCGTATTTTTCTATCTTGCATGTATAAAGGTTTTTAAAATATCGTATTTTCCGCTATATAATTCACATGCTTGTATGTTTTATATTTCCGCATTCGCGAGGGTTGTCACAGTTGGTATCAGAGCTTTATCGCTCCCGACGCACACACGTGAACCCTAAACTTAAATCACTTGTCCTTGAAATAATCAATGAGAGATGGGTAGACTTAAGGACCTAAGGTGGTAGTCTTTGGTGTACTTGATGTTTGTTAAGTTCTAACTTGTTTGTTGATTGTGTGGAGTGATGTTATGTTTGTTTGTATCTACCGTCTTAAGGTGGATCATTGTGTTACATCGATGATTTCTCTCGTCCTTAATGTTTGTATCATGCTATTTTCCTTCTATCTAAATGCTTCTTTATCATCTAACTTCTTTTCCCCTTGGAAGTTACTCTTGATAGTTCCTCCATCTTACCATTGGTATCCTTACCTTCCTCTTGTAACATTTTTGTGGATGCCATACCCATTGGTTTGTGGTATATTATACTTGGTCGGAAGAACTTTGAACTTTGTGGAATATTAGTGTTTGTTAGAATGAATTTGTGATTTGAGGAAAATGGTATAGACCTAATTTCACCCTATGGTGGTGAGAGTTGGTATCCTTGAGGAAAGTATGGTAAAATATGTTTGATGATTTTAGTGTATAAATGCTTGTCATGACTTGTATGTAAATAGTTCATGATATTCGATGGTGTAAGTTGGATGAGTTGGCTAGGATTTCTTAACTCATTAATAATTTAATCTTTTGGACTTAAAAGTGTAGTATTGTTTTGAAGACCATATTTATGATATGTCTAAGTGGTGTAAATGAGAAGCTTTAAATGATATCTTGAGGTGCGAAATACTTTTGAGGTTAAACGACTTCTTGTGCATGGCTTCCTATTGTGTGTTTGTGAGTATAGGCTTGGTGGAAAAGCATTTGGCTATAGTTCTTGGATTTAAAGATATGATCTTATCTTATGGTATCGGAGACTCGTTTGGAGTAGTAAGGTTTCGTTGTAAGTTGAACCATATTACTTGAAGGTTATAGATATGAGAGAGATTCGATGATGTGATCTAGGATGGAAATACCTTGGAACGTTAATGATGATATTTGACTTGAGGTTGTACTTTGTTAATAATGAACTCGTGGGCTATATGATGTTGATAATGACGTTTAGTTCGGTGTTCTACCTTGTGGCCGTAGGAGTTGAAAAGAGATTAGTATGGAGAGTTCCTTATTGGTTCTTCGGTTTTTGAAACCTTTGGGAATGTGTCAAATTATGGAGTTGAGAGAATGTTATAATGCTTGAGTTGCAATTCCGCAATTTGGAATCCGTGTTATATGAAAGGGCGGATAAATTGGGTTGTAATCGATTTGTTAAATCTAGGTGTACCTTACTTTGATGATTTGTGGTACGATGGTCCCTTGTAAGAGACCTTTGTTTGCAATGAGTTGCTTTACTATCACCTTAAGTCTGAAAGGAGAAACTTTGTGGATTAAACCTTAAACATTTACTCGTGCCATCATCCCTTTTCATTTCCATTCTTGAATGTTTTTGTCAAGATTGATCTTTAAGAATTCGCATGCTCGTATCTTCTTTCTTACTCGGATAGCTTCATAACTCTACTATCTGTTTTATCTCTTCCTTGACCTCGTTATTTTCCAGCGCTCCTCTCTTGTAATCTCGTGCCTTATTTGTTCTTGTGTTCTCCTTGAGATTCCTTATCGTTTTCTATTTCGTTGCTTCTTCCTCTTCTCTCTAGTGGATTGGATATTCCGTTTGTAAGGCTCAGAGAATAAGCGTGATGTAATTTGGTTTCTTTAGCTAGAGTATGTGTCCTTGGATTTAGAAAAGTTCATGTTGTATTTCATCATGGGGAATAGGACTTAAGCTCTAGGATGAATCCTGATAGTGATAATGTATCCTCTCTTGGTGATGTTAGATTTGGAGTTTGGCATTGTAGTGTTGTTTTGAGAATGGAGTTGATCATGATAATAGTTCGTTGTTGTTGGGTATCTTATCGGTTGCTTGGTATGTCATTTGGGAATTAGATGTCTCTAATTGGTGGATTCTAAAAGAGACTTTACTTTAGGGTAATTGAGTTGGTACCCAAAGTTTGAGGAGTTTTGTCATAAATGAAAATCGATTCATTTTGAGTTTTAGAGGATCTAGATGATTTGAATGGTTGTCTGATTGCCAAGTAATTGGCCATTTGTGGTTTAGAGTTAGTAATTCTCTTTTATTATTAAGGAATCATAGTTCGAGATTGAGAAATGTTCGTTGCAAGCTTTTGAATAGTGAGTGCTCAGTTGTTATGGATTATGGAGTTAGAATGGTGAACCCATTTATCTTGAGGATTGGTAACCACCATGGTTTGCTAATGTGACTATTTATATTTGACGCTTCGAGCGTAGTAATGATCGAATTAAGGATGTTATGGCGTATTAAAGAATTCTTATAACCGATAATGGATTGTGGATTTTCCCTTGTCGTGAGACTTTGGATGAGACTAGTTGGTTCTTAGATAATTATGTTTGGTTGCGTGGATTGTGTTTTGACTTTCGAAGATGAGAAAGTTCATTGCAAATTTAGGATAATGAGTTTGAAGTAAATTGAATCAAGGGAATTTCATGGTAAGTCTCCTTTACCATGTGGATTGTTAGTTGTGGAGTCTACAGTGCCGATGGATCTCAGTAGATTCTAATTGGATTTGAATAATTGGGATTTGTTACTCGAAGTTTCATGATTATGAAGTATTTTTGTAGGAATTCTGATGATTGAAAATGATGAGTTGCAAAATGGGTAAATTGTATTCTCTTGAGGATTTGGTTTATCAGTAGGGTTAGTACTATCGAGTTCTTGTAGATCTTCCTGCCGATTTTATTGTCAGCTTCCTATTCCTAAGAGTTCAATTTGTTTCGTTTTTGCGTGTTTTGTATATATTTTGTTATCGTGATTTGTGAACTTTATGTTCGAGTCGCTCTATGTACTTGTAATGTCGTGTTATTTTGAGTTTATCTTTGAGAAAACTTCAAATTTCCATATTATATTTCAAATTCAATGTTTCAAAGAATTCTAAAGATGGTTTGTGTTCCCTCTTTTTGGAGAAAATGGATTTCTTTTACTTTTATCTTTGGATTTTGCGTATGGTTGGATGTTTGCACTTGTTATTGGAGACGTCTGATAACTAGTCCTGCACTGACTAACGTTGTTTTGAATTTCGATTTCACTATTTCGACTTTAATTTGATTTGGATAATTTGAGTTCTCGTTCGCGACGAGCATTCTTGTGATCCGTAAGTAAGTTTCGCACTTATGAAGAATTTTCCTTAGACCATTTTCGGGGTGAACCTCGTTTCATAAATATTTCCCCTTATAGAAGTTTCGTATTAATTTTGAAAACCGATTCTTATCCTTGATACTTTTGTTTTCTACTCTCAAGTTTCGAGGACGAAACTTTTTAAAAGGTGGGGTGATTGTAACACCCGGAAATGTACCCTATTTTTCTAGTGAAAATATTTTACGGATACTTTTCAGCAAATTTAAGTTTTAATATAGAATTTGATGTTCCGAGTCGAATTTAGAATTTCCGAGTTCGTATTTGGAATTTCCGCGAGATTCCATGAGAATCCCGTTTTAAGTCGTCTTTGACTTTTCTTGACTTTTAAGTCGTCTTTGACTTTTCTTGACTTTTAAGTCGTCTTTGACTTTTCTTGACTTTTAAGTCGTCTTTGATTTTTCTTGACTTTTGAGCCGTCTTTGACTTTCGTTGACTTTTTCCTATATATACTCCCCCTTAACCCTAACTCACCCTCATTCAACATCTTCTTCTTCCTCTCTAGTAAACACCAAAAACCCTTGCCTCCATTTTCATCCAACATTAGATTCGTCATAGTTCGTTCATTTCTCGCTCAAATTCTCGTAAGTTCGTCTTATTCTTCCCCTCTTATCTTCCTCTATCCGTATTGGTAATAAAATTACCGTCTTTCTCGCTTTTTAAATTATCCGTCTTTCTTAAGGTGAATGATATTCATCTTTTATTATCTAATTGTCTGTAGGTGGAGACTAGGAAGGTTTAGAAACCGTTTAAAGACGCGAAAAGGTAACGGTGAAGGGTTACTCGATATCATTTACGTGTTTTATGTGATTTCTAGGATAGAAACCGTATTTAGATTCTGGTTAGTATGCTTAGGACTTGTGTTGTTGTTGTTGGTTGTTGTTAGTTGTTACTTGATATGAGAATTGATGGTTTGATATAATGAGGATTTTTGTTTGGATAACCTGTTGAAATTGATCGTACCTTTAAATCCCGTGAGGACGCAGGCTGCGTTGGGGGACGCAGGCTGCGTCGTAGGACGCAGGCTGCGTCGGGGTGACGCAGGCTGCGTCATTCTCGGCCAACAGAACTTTTCCTGCACTGACCCCTTTTCGTAAAATGATCATATCTCCTTCGTTACTTGCTTGTTTTGAGCGTGTGACATCTCGTTGGAACCGTAAGAGGTTAAGCTATCACCTCGACTTGGAATTTCTGCATTCCCATGTCTAGAACTCTAGTTATGACCGTTTGAAGTGGACCCTTGTTTTCGTTTGTTTCCAAACAATGTTGTTTTGGAGAGGTGATCTATGTTTTTATTCATTATGCTTCACAAACTTGTTCAAATGCTTATGTATCATGTATTGACTCATGTTTATCATATTTAAACTTATATGATTCCTTATTCTCATGTTTTGTGACGGTTTTTGGTATGTTCCCTTTTTGAGTCGGTTTTTACAAATGATACTGTTTGAGCACTATTTTGTCTTGTGCTTTGTAGTCTCATTTCCTGGCTACCTTTCCGTTTCGTAAGCTGGATGTTCGGCAACGGAGAGGTATCCTTCCTCTGCTCTAATGCATGTGTTAGTGGCATTACGACACGTTGTTGGGAGTTGAAACCTATGCTTGATCGACCCGGCCGTCAAAATGTTGTGTCGTTTGCGAGGTGGTGTTTATTTGCATGGTAGGCTTACGCGCATTGTTATGAGGCTTTCTGGCTTCTTTTCCCGCCTCTTTCGTGAATTGATCTACCAATTTGGGGGGGTAACTCCTTACGGCGTAACTCGGCGGTCTAGTGTAGACCGATTCTTTGATGCGAAACGTGTATCGCATGTCGAATTCGGAAAACGTTTTATTATATTCCGAGAGTCTGGCCAGGTTTAAGACTAGGAACCGTAATTATTATCGCTTCCGTCCTACCCCAGTAAGGAATTAGTCTACATTCGAAATGTTGATCGTGTAGATTTCAGTGGAAATGCTTATCCCTTGGATTCCTGTTAATCATACATGCCAATGTACACTATTCTAGTGCGTTTCATTTAACCGTGAGAGATGTCGTCTTTTCGTCGTTCTTGAATGCGTGATGTTCATGATATTATTCCTGGTCATTGCTGATTGGACACCGTCAATGTCTTGGTTCGTGAATGGTTGATAATATGTTGGTTTTAATGTGATCATCGCATGACTTGACTTGGTTTGTCTGTCGAGTCTCAATCTTATCAATCTTATACCGCTAACGGTGAGATGCAATCCCTAGTGAGCGTATTCGGTTGCCTAAGAGTGTCTTCCCCGAGTCCTTGAATAACAAACATGATGGTCGGATTTGATTTCCATATGATCTTATCATTATATCTCGTATTGCCTATCTATCTTATCGTATCTCACATGTATATTCATATATGCATGATTTTACTTTGTATTTCCTTATATGTACGTTTAATGGATATGGCTGGGAGAACCCGGAGTTACTCCCCACTGATTGTGGCGTTCATGTTTTTCATGAATGAACAGGTTGCTTGCATGGATGGCTTTTTGCTTTGACTATTTTGGGTTCGGGTGTGAGCTAGCGGGCGTTGTCCCTGGATGAAACACCTCTAGACGTTGTTTAGCTAGTTGCTAATTACTTTGTCTTTTGTTAACACTTTGAGAGACTACGTCTCTTGTGGTATTTTTATTTAGTTTGTAATATTTTGACACTCCTCGTATTTTTCTATCTTGCATGTATAAAGGTTTTTAAAATATCGTATTTTCCGCTATATAATTCACATGCTTGTATGTTTTATATTTCCGCATTCGCGAGGGTTGTCAGAAAAATATTTTAAAAAATTTATATCTAAATGTACATGGGTATTATATATATTTGTCTAAATTTCATTAGCATCTGTATTTTTTTTTTAAAATAACAAGGTTTACGTATTACTTAACAAAAATATATCTTAATTCAAATCTTGAGAGATATAGCCACGTTGTTTCTTAATTCGTGACTAAGCAAATGCATTGTCACGGACAAGATGTATATCGTGGCTAAAAAACATATTTGCCACGGAACAAGGCTTGGCTAGATATACTTTCGCCACGGGTCTGATATAGTTCGTGGCTAAGTTAATTATTAGCCACGGTTGTTGCGAAATTCGTGGCGCAAATGACTTTTTGTCACGGAAAAGCTTTTCCCGTGCCATAAAATTTTTCTAAATTATAGAAAGAATTTTTTCCCGTGGCTAAGCAAAATTAAGCCACGAATTATCAATTTTCGTGGCATAAATCGTGGCCCAAGTGTCAGTTTATTGTAGTGTAAGAGACATTTACAATGGTGAATATGAGGATCAAAAGGAAAAATTCAATTTTGTCTTTAGCTATGGTGGTTTAAATGGAGATTTAAATCGAAATAAAAAATGATACGGTATTAATTAATGGAAACTCCTTCCACGATTAAACGGATTTACAAGTTTGTAGAAGGATAAATATTTGTCATTGGGCGAATAAATATCAACGGAAAATAAACATTCATTGCTTATATAATTCACTTGTAAAACAATTTTAACAAGTCACTCATTTAATGACCCCTCACGAAATTATATAAGTGATTCCGAGACCCACATTTCAGATAAAAATGAACATGTTATGCCACTTTTATGTAATATAAACGGTAAGTCAACATTTTGACTAATTATACCCCTAGAACTCTCGGTCGACGGATTTCAACCAAATTCATCTCCTAGTCCCGGGATAATGCTTATCTCGTTGAGTTCAACCAAATTTAGGCGTGTGATCGCATCACCCTACTTACCCGAGGTAAAAAGGGTCCACATTGTGGTTGCCCTGATGAACACGGGGTTCATAGGTGCTTCAATTGGTAAGGCTAAATCTCAATTTCTTTTAAGTTATGTGAGAGGTCTTGTCAATTTAGTTATTAATTCCCTATAAGTGAACTAAATCGGTGAATTTTGAATAACGTTGAATTGACAATCGAGAAATAAAAATGCATGTTGGCGATTTTGGCATGAGCGAAAACATAAAGCAAGCAATTAATAAATCCTAGTATGTCCACCTAGCAAATCTAATTAACTAGACGATTACAAAATCGGAAATCAACTCCTTGGCCCCTTGCCTCTTCATGGAAAACGCTTCAAAAAAAAGGCACCGTCTTTTGGAACACCGACTTCGGGAATCTCCGTCTTCATAATAATTAATTACAAAAGATACAAATAAAATTCCTATTATACATTTGATCTAGAAAATAAAATAAAATTATTACAAACGGCGATACGAGATCGCAATTAAAATTACAACCGAATCTGTATTTCCTTACATTACGGGTAATACCGATTAAAATAATATAGGCCATACAAGGTACACCTTGCATTAAAAATTAAATAAATGACATTCATTCATTCAACAATAACAACATAAATAAAATGTTGTAAAAATCATGCCTAAATTGCCCTTAACACTTATCATGCTCATTCTAGCTCGATTATATGGATTTTATTGATTTTAAACCATTAAAAATCAATAATCAACACATAAGTCGTATTTAAGCTCAAATTAATTATCTAAAATGATTTTGAAGTCAAAGTTAGTTCCCAATAAGTTTGTTTGTATTTAATTAGTTTGAATTGATCGTATTTGCTAAATATAGAGGTTTAATCACAACATTTATGAAATAAACCCAAAATAAAATATAAAAATCATAAAACTTTGAAACCAAAAACTTTTTACATTCTGGAACATTTTCAGGAACTCCTAAAACCACATATATTTTCCCAAAAAATTTGAATTCATTTTATGAATAAATAGACTTGATTTATCGGTTTTATCAAATAAAAACCAATAAATATAGTAAAATAGTGAAACAAATTATAAATTTCATCAAGATGATATAAATCAAATTATAAAAATGTACCAAAAGTTTTCAAGACCAGAAAAGAACATTTCAATTTTATGAACATAATAATCTCTCTTTATCGACTTTTATCTCATAAAAATCAATAATCATGCAAAACTTTATTAAAAATCTTGAACTTTTACATACAGTATGTAAAACATGCATGTGAGATCATATAAAAATTTCATGACCAAAATCAACATGCAACTAGTTTTAGTTAACTTTTAACATAAAAATGCATATTAACATGATTTAAAGGCCATAAATCAAAATAAATAGCAAATAAATTCGAAAATCACCTAATTTGACCACACCCATTTTGAGGTAAGTAGGTAAGCATGCAAATCAAAAAATTTCGTGCAAACCACTTTTAACACAAATTTTCGATTTTACTCAAGTTATCGTATAACTCGATTTTAATGCTTTAAATCAACATGCATCTAACAATTGATCTCTGAAACCACATGAAAGTCCTAGACCTCTAGTTAGACTCCTCTAATTAGTTCATTAAATTACATTAACTTAATGATTTAGGATCTAGTTATCATGCATGCATATATAAAAGCATAAATATAAAGATAAGATGAAAATTTTCCTTACAATGAGAAATTTTCGGTTAAATAGGGGCACAATAAGAACTCCTTCTTATTGTTCTTGAGTATGGAATTAGTGGATGATCCTCCATGAACCAACCTCCAAAGTAGAAGGTCTTCTTCTTGTTCCACCCAAGAATCAACCCAAATAATCTCTACTATTATTGTACTAGATAATGAGAAGAGATTTCACCTTTTACTAATATAAATAATTTTACTACTCTAGTAATATAGATGAATATTAGTGTAACACCCGGAAATGTACCCTATTTTTATAGTGAAAATATTTTACGGATACTTTTCAGTAATTTTAAGTTTTAATTTAGAATTTATTGTTCCGAGTCGAATTTAGAATTTCCGAGTTCGTATTTGGAATTTCCGCGAGATTCCATGAGAATCCCGTCTTAAGTCGTCTTTGACTTTTCTTGACATTTAAGTCGTCTTTGACTTTTCTTGACTTTTGAGACGCCTTTGACTTTCGTTGACTTTTCCGACTCACCCTTTACTTACACAACTCATACTCCTTAACCTAATTCATTACTCCAAAACAAACACAATTTGCTTCCTCCTTAAGAAATCTCAAATCTTGCCTCCCTCTTGATTTTCGATCTTTGAATCTTCATAGCTCTTTCGTTCTTTGATAGAATTCACGTAAGTTCGTCTCTTTCTTCTCCCCTTACCTTCCTCTATCCGTATTGGTAATAAAATTACCGTCTTTCTCGCTTTTTAAATTATCCGTCTTTCTCAAGGTGAATGATATTCGTCTTTTATTATCTAATTGTATGTAGGTGGAGACTAGGAAGGTTTAGAATCGATTAAAGACGCGTAAAGGTAACGGTGAAGGGTTACTCGATATCATTTACGTGTTTTACATGCTTTATATGCTAGAATTCGTATTTAGAATACGATTAGTAAGTTAGGAATTATGTTATGGATAATGATTGTTGTTGTTTGATGATTGTTGATGATGAATATTGATTGTTGATAGTTATTAGAGAGGAATTATGAGAATTGGAAATGATAGGATTGAATTTTGTTGAAGGTTCTCGGGTGATTTGGTAACAGAGTGTTTCACGGTCGTGAGATGTCACTTCACGGTCGTGAAACTCATTTCACGGTCGTGAAATACAAGTCACGGTCGTGACTTGTGCAGTTTCACTTCACTGACCCTTTTTGGTAGAATGATCATATCTCCTTCATTACTTGCTTGTTTTGGGCTTGTGACCATTCGTTGGAACCGTAAGAGGATAAGCTATCACCTCAAGTTGGAATTTCTGTATTTTCATGTCTAGAACTCTAGTTATGACAGTTTGAAGTGAACCCTTGTTTTAGTTAGTTTCCAAACTTATTGTTTTGGAGAGGTGATCTATGTTTTTATTCATTACGCTTCATAAACTTGTTCTAATGCTTATGTATCATGTATTAACTCATGTTTATCATATTTAAACTTATATGATTCCCTATTCTCATGTTTTGTGACGGTTTTTGGTATGTTCCCACTTTGAGTCGGTTTTTACAAATGTTACGGTTTGAGCACAAATTTCCTATGTGCTTTGTACTCTCATTTCCCGGCTACACCCTTATACTCGTTAGACTGGAATGTCGGAGCGATGGGGTGTATCCTTGATGCTTGTATGCATGTTTAGTGGGGATATGACGACGTTGTTAGGAGGCGAACGCAATGCGTTGATCGACCCGGCCGTCAAATGTTGTATCCTTGCGAGGTGGTGTCATTGCATGTAGCGTACTAGCTTGACTTTTGACTATAGATCTCTTTCCGCCTCTTTCGTGAAGGTTGACCGAATTTGGGGTACTCGGCGTCTATGATTGACCGAGTCTTGGATGTGGAACGTCTTACCACATGTCGAATCGGGAAACGTCTTATCCCGAGAGTCTGGCCAGGTTTAGACTAGGACCGTATTATTATCGTCGTCCTACCGAGAGGATTAGAGTCTGTGTGTACGAAACGTCTTATCGTACATGATTCCAGGAAACGTCTTATCCTGTGAACTTGTTTTGTCTAGGTCATGAGTATACGAAACGTCTTATCGTATACGGTTCCGGAAAACATCTTATTCCGTGGGCTTCCATTGGCTTGTCTTGCTATTGTACACGATGCTAGTGCGTTTCATTTACCGTGACAGATTGTGTTCTCATATTCGTATGATTTTGATGGTCGTTTGTATGTTGATTTATACGTGAACATTGAGTTGGACTCTTGCATGAATTAGATGATTGACGTGGTTTATATGTCGAGTTTCTATCTTATCAAGTATATGCCGCTAACGGTGAGATGTAAGCCCTAGTGAGTATATAGTTGCCTAAGAGTGTCTTCCCCGAGTCTTGAATAACATGATGGTTCTTCAATTTGATTTCCATATGAGCTTATCATTATATATTGGATTGCCTATTTATTCTTATCGTAACTCACATGGATATCTATATATGCATGATTTCACTTTTGTATTTCCTTATATGTACGTTTAATGTGATATGGCTGGGAGAACCCGGAGTTACTCCCCACTGATTGTGGCGTTCATGTTTTTCATGAATGAACAGGTTGCTTGCATGGATGGCTTTTTGGCTATGATGTTTTGGGGTTCGGGTGTGAGCTAGCGGGCGTTGTCCCTGGAAGTTTCACCTCTAGACGATATTAGCTAGTTTTGCACACTTGTTCTTTGCTAACATTTGAAGAGACTCCGTCTCTTTGTTATATTCCGTACTTAGTTTGTAATATTTTGACACTCCTCGTTTTATTTAACTTGCATGTATAAAAGTTTTAAAAAAAAACTACCTATTTTCGCAATATATTTCACATGCTTGTTTGTTTTATATTTCCGCATTCGCGAGGGTTGTCACAATTAGTGTATTTGAGAGTTAAAGAGATGAACCATGAATTAAAATCATGAGCAAGAAACAAGAACAACTCTTATTCTTTTTCTTGTGCAATCTCACGGCACAACCCACACAAGTAGGTATATATGTGCCTTATTTTAATCACATGCAAATGCTTTATGTGTTGGTTTGTACAAAATGATTAAAGTAGTGTAGGTAATGTACTATCATGTGAATAAGTGTGCTAATAAAATAAGAACAATCATCATTGCTCTATATGAGCACAATTTCAGCCCACATGTAGCTAAAATGGTCCATATTGATTTTTGATATTTGTCCCACAAATACTTATAATTATATGCTTAAGTATCTTATATAATTAAGTGTTAATTTGATCATATAACAATTATATGACAAATATTAATTAACAATATGCACTTAACTTTTAAGTCATATTTTACCATTATATCAATATATAATAGGTCCCACGATACCCAGTTAATTTATTTTAGAACTCTTTGTAAATATAATTAAAAAAATACCTCTACCTCAAAATATAAAAAAACCTCTACTAATTTAATGAATTAACAATTAATCACTAAATTAAATCTAATTTAATCGTATTAAATACGACATAAAATTTATTTAGTCAGTTATCGTATAATTGACTAATAAAATTAAGTGGAATGAGTTCCTTACTCAATTTCCAATAAATAACTCTCGTAAACTACACGTACATATCAAACATATGTAATGTGCTAATTAAACTGTATCATATACAAATAATTAGTATTCTATTTGGGTATCATCCTATAGGTGTGACCTAAAGGGATCAGTTGATCACCGCCGTCATACGACAATAACGTCTAACTCTATTCAGCTGAGTGTTATCGATTTACGTTAATCAACTGACGTGGAGTATCAAATTATACTAATCATGCCACGTATATTCCAAATGAGATTTATTATGTAAATGCACTATTGTGGAGGACACTTACTCTAACAGTAATATCGCTCAAAATCGGTCTTTTAGTATTCAAATCTTTTTTTTTCTTCAAATCTCCGTTTTGAATATATTTCTGACGTAGATCATGTAATCTGTTGTAATCTTATTTAGTCATTGTAATTTTATGATTTTGATTCTCTCTCATACGTAATTAATTCTAAATCCCCAATTTCGACATAATTAAGTGCGAATTACATGTTCACCGACATAGTCTAATTCACATGCTAGGATTAAAACGTTGGATGTTGTATTGCATGCATATAATCGATAACATATAAAATACGAACGATTTCCCTAATCATTAGTAGAGGTCGCTAGCGAGGCGGGCGGGATTAGGTGTTCGATTAAAGAGCTTTCTAATACGTACCCTTACCCTTTACTCCAAATCACCGTGTTCATTGGTATCCACGAGAGTCATTCTAGACATAGAATTTGAAGGGTAACGAGTTCTTAGTGTTCATGTCATCACTTTGTGTCTTGACATGGCATAAATTATTCGAACAGTTCCAATTGCTTATAAATATTAGTGGCAACTCCACAAATGCGTATTTTTACGCTTGTCCTCCCAAGCGTGCCCCTCCGTGGTCCCCCCGTGTACCAAAGTATGGCGACTTTGCTAGGGAAAATACACTTACGAGTTACCCAGGGTGAAACCTGAACAAGGTTAGGGAATAATTTGTACGAGACAATTGTTGGTTTTCATTACTCGTCCTTCTTAGGTCGTTTTATTCGGCTTTCGAAGCCCAACTCAACCTATTTCGACCAATCGTCCCGTCTAGACGATCGAAATTCTTATCTGGGCCTAAGGATGGATAGCGATTGACGTCAACCGTACCACGGTACATACTTATGTTGGTATCGAGAGCTTTCACTACTCAAGGAGGTGGACTAGGAACCGACCATACTCATGTTGTGCGCGGACCTCTCTACATACCTGGATTTGATTGCTTGGTATGGCAACCCACCCTTTAAGCCAAAACCATTTTAAATGCACTCAGCATACCGTTATAATGCCTGTATAAATGTGTATAACCTATACATGATCACCATTTTGTAAATAAAACCATGATAAAATTTTCAAAAATAAAATCCTTTTCAAAACTGTATAGCATTTTCAAAGGTGGCCTAATGTAGCGCAAAATGAGTCGAAATTCTGTCCAGTCAAAATCGTCTTTTTCCACTTTGAGTCGTCAGCCTACAACCACACTACGGTTGCTTAGGACAATCATTTCAAATATTGTCATTTTCAAAACTCACGTAACACAGTGGCACACTCCCACTTCACAAGACGAGTCCTTTTGAGTAAGTGTGCTAGAATGGTCGATCGTGTTTTGATTCGTCGTCGGTCTCTTGCCCTAGTTATCCGGATGCCTGGAACTAGTCAAGCAAGTGTTCATCTAGCTGAGTCAAACCCAAACGGTATCTATTTAATCCTAGCTACGCTCACCCGTCTCCAAACAAGTCAGGACCAAGCTTATCCTCGCCTCAATGCCATTGAAGGCCGAATTGTTGCCGTAGAAACTAGGCTTCCTCCTGCAGACATTTCTGATGCTAATGTGCTTCTTACTGAAGCTGAAAAGTAACTCCAATACCAGGAGGAACAACTAATTTACCTCAAGGGAGATGACATCTACATCAAAAATAATCGCAAATATGAAGTCGTAAGTACTCAAGTACTCAATTGCCAACCAACTTCAACATCACATTCGTGCCTTCGAAAATTATATGTCTATCGAAGGCATCAAACTCGAGATGTTCGTAAGGATCTTTCCTTCATCTCTCGACACTATTCCTAACCAGTGGTTCTATTCTCTGGAACATAAGAAAATTGCAACCCGGGATGATGCCGCAAATGAGTTCGCCAAGTAATACACAGACAATGCCGAGATTCAAGTCAATATAAAACGTTTTGTTCTCGACCTAAATTCTTATTAATTCGGTTATGACTTCACAGTCAGAATTCAGCTCAAGAACAGACGCAATGAGCCCTGCGCCTCTTCTAGAGGGCGCAGGTGTTGCTGCACCTGCTCTGGGATGACTTCTGTCACTGAATTTCCGTTCTCTCTTTGACGTAGATTTAGTTACGAATTTAACTAAGTATCAGTAGTAATATTGCTCATAATCTGTCTTTTAGTTTTCAAATCTTTTCTTTTTCTTCAAATCTCTGTTTTGAATATATTTCTGACGTAGATCTTGTAATCTTTTGTAATCCTATTTAGTCATTGTAATTATATGATTTTGCTTCTCTATCATACGTAATTAATTATAAATCCCCGATTTCGACATAATTGAGTGCTAATTACATGTTCACCTACATAGTCTAATTCACATGCTAGGATTAAAATGTTGGATGTTGCATTGCATGCATATAATCGATAACATATCAAATACGAATGATTTCTCTAATAATTAGTAGAGGCCGCTACCGAGGTGGGATAGATTTGGTGTTCGATTAAAGAGCTTTTGAACTGAAACCTCTCAGGAAAAGGGTGATTTCAGGGTTAAGTAAGCTAGGATTATCACTCCTCTCACTCAAGCTCAACTCACTCAGAAAGAACTCAAGACAACCTGCACTAGGCCAGGTAAAACAGATAGAACTTTGCACCCTAGCACACAAGCAAAGGTAGCAAAGGTTGTGTTAAGACTCAAGATACACAAGTAATGAATTCTAAACACTGCAATCTTAGGTCACACACAAGTTCACTAACAAATGCTACAATACTTAGCTCTGCTGAAGGATTGCATTTGAACAAAGTACTGAAAATTTGTTAATTCAAGTCTCCTGAATAGATTACGAAGCTGGCCTTATATAGGCAATTAAAGATGATCTGGACCCTTGAACAATGACATCTAAGGGCTTTGAAAAGCCTTACAATTACTGAAAATAAAATACAAAAGTGAGCTAATACAGACAAGCTAAAACAGACTGAAACAACTCAGAAAAGGAGACTGAAAAAGCATGCTTGTCTCTTTCCTGAAATGGTAATGTTGCTCAATGTCTTGGGAACTCTGTGTTTGGCTTGTTTCTGCTGCATCTGGACCTGACAGAGGCTACACATACGACCTTCCTACATACTAACTGCATTGTTGCTGACAGAGCTTTGGACAGATTTGTTGGACTTGGTACCAGTTGGCTATTCAGTGTGACCCTTGATACTCTAGGCTCTTTTTGATGGACTTCTAGGACTCATTTGGAAAAATTGTCCTAGACTTTTCTCTTGCTAAGGACCTCAACTTAAAGGGAAAAGAAGCTGGAGCCCTTGATTGGACTTTTGCTGTAAGACATTTGGCTGATTCCCTGGCTGACCTTGGCTTGTTTTCAGGAAAATGGACCCTGCTTTGGTTACTCTCCTTGTGGTTGTTTCTGCTTGATTTCCTGCTAAGTCTTGGCTGCAAGGGGGATGCCTGGGGGGTGTTGTACCTGGTGTTCTAGTTGTGGGGCTCTTGCTAGGCTGAATGGGAGGTGGTAGGCTTCTTTTTGCTGCAGGGATATAGCTCTGGCTGGCTAAGTTCTTGGTTTGGTTGGGTTAGGGTTCAACTCCTATTGCAAACTCTCCTTCCTGAAAAGGATTTGCCCTCAAATCCTCACTGGCATCATCATCAGACTTTCCATAGTATGGGCTCAGATCACCTACATTGAATGTTCCATGTACTCCATACTTCCCTGGGAGGTCAATCTTGTATGCATTAGATCCCAGCTTCTCAATGACCTCAAAGGGACCCTCTGCTCTTGGACTTAGTTTGTTCTTTTTCTTGTGAGGAAACCTCTCCTTCCTTAGGTGCAGCCATACTAGATCTCCTGCCTTGAACTCTCTGGACTTCTTTGGACCTCTTGCTCTGGCCTTATACATTTCATTGGATTTTTCAATCTGATGTTTCACCTTGGCATGTATCTGCATCATCTGTTCTACCATGTTCTTTGCATCATAGGGTACTACCTTTCTTGCCACTGGTACAAGGTCTGTTGGCATCAAGGGTATAATGACATAAACAATTTCAAAGGGACTTTTACCTGTGCTGGTGGTGGGGGCTCTGTTGAAAGCAAATTCTGCTTGTGCCAGCTTCAAATCCCAATCCTTCAAGGACCTTGAAATGATACACCTAAGGATCCTGCCCAGAGTCTTGTTTGTTACCTCTGTTTCCCCAACAGTTTGGGGGTGATGGGAGGTGCTGAACAGAAGTCTCGTCTTTAGCAGCTTCCAAAGTGTTCTCCAGAAGTGGCTCGTGAATTAGTATCCCTGTCATATACTATGATCCTTGGCACCCCATGGAGCTTTACAATCTCTTTGAAGTACAGGTCTACAACTCCCATGGCAGCTTCAGTCTTTTTGCAGGCAACAAAATGTGCCATTTTACTAAATCTGTCCATAACCACCTGTTGGAGTAAATGTCCTCAACAATAGTGCGATCACATAATTAAATCTCAATAATAAGAATACAAAGGGATGATGAATATTATAGTCAACTGGTCAACATAAATCGGTAACGATTGGCTCAATTGAGTTTGACGTTACTGTCGTATGACGGTGGTGATCAGTTGATCCCTTGAGGTCACACCTAAAGGACAATCCCCTAATCATGTACATTAATTAATTGTATAGTGATACAGATTAATTAATCCCTTAAAATGAACCAAGTTTAAATTGTGAGTGAGAAATATATCTTATTGTAATATGATTAAATAAGATTCATTTTAGTAATTTAATTGTTATATTACTAAGAATGCATTATGTTTATGAAACATTTGAGATAAGTTAATTTGGTTAATTATAATTACAAATTGTTGTAGATTATTTTAACCAAATATGAGAGGACCCATTTTATTTACATGTAATTATAAAATGTGACTTAAAATGTTAAGTCTAATTCATTTGTTATGAAATTGCATTTAAATTGATTAAATGCACATTTATAAGCAAAATTACATGTTATATGTCACATGTCACACTTGTGACAAATGACAAATTGCAAAAATAAAATGGACACCCATATTACATGGGTGAACCGGTTTTGGTAGTGTACCAAGAGGGTGATTATTTTTGTGTATTATTCTAATTAGGAATTAGACATAATCATACCCAAAACTATTACCAACACTCAACCTTTTTACATTGTTAAGAACAATTGGAAGTGACTACACCCCACCCATGTGGGGTGTGGGTGACCGGTTTCAACAAGGCAAAGATGGCTTGTTTTTTCCTCTTATTTATACAATACACTACCTCATATAATTCATTCATGCAAAATCACTTCTTCTCTCTAACATCTCACTAAACTTAAGAAGTTTACATAATACTTAGAGTTCATATTCTCTAATAATATACTAGTGTAGTATTAAGAGTTATTAGATCATTTTAAAGGGTTACTACATTTAATACTAGTGTAGTATTATTTTGTAGAGATTAAGGGTAGTCTTGGGTGCAACTAATTGGAGAGTTTCTAATTTGAAACTTGGAAGATCATCCTCATATTACTAGCTCAAGAACAATATTTGAAAGGAGTTCAAATATTGTGCCCATATTTTCATAATCAATGTAAGGAAATTGTTTCTTCTAATTCTTTTGTTATGCATGCATAAGATTTATTTAGTTTAAGAGTAAACTAAATGTATAATGATATTAGAAGTGTCTAATATCGAGTTTAAGAAACTTACAAGCGGTATCAGAGCCAAGGTTGTTGCATGCATAATCGATTTATAGTTTTTTCGAGTTATGGTAACTTAATGAAAACTAGTAATTTGTGTTTTATAAGATAAAATCACAAAGTTATTTGCATGTCAATATATTCTGGTCCTAATATGATTTTAGGTCATTTTGATGATTTATGGAAATTTATAGTGCTCAAATATGATTTTTAATATTTTTATTACATTTTAATGAGTAAAATGATTTTTAAAATTCTAAAAATAGTTAGACTTATCTTCTGACCTTGAAATTTTTACACAATTACACACATGCATTTTACTTACTGTATGTAAAATTTCGTCTGAAGTGGACGTATTTCGTGTGATTTATGATTTTTATATGATAAAATAAAATAAATAAAGGTCAAATGGTTACAAATACTTCCGTTTTGAATCTGCCTATGCAATTTTAGTATGTTGTCACATGCATGTTTTTCTGTCAGACTGGAAAATTTCAGACTGATGTAATTTGTCTAGCATGATTTATGGATTTTTAATTTAAAAATGGCATAAATAGTGACTAATTTAGCAAATATACTTTCGATTTGAATCTGCAGATGAAATTTTAGTATGTTGTCACATGCATGTTTTCCTGTCAGACAGGAAAATTTCAGGCTGGTGTGACTTGTCTAGCATGATTTATGAAGTTTTAATGTAAAAATGGCATAAATATTGACTATTTTAGCAAATATAGCTAAAATAATTTTCATGTAAAGATAAAATTGTTCCTGCTTGCATAAATGTCCCACATTTCAGATATAAAGTTGTAAATTTAATATGATTAATTTTTGCATGCTTTATGTATTTTATTTGATAAAACCGATAAAGCGCAACCATTTTTCTCTAAACCGATTCGAAATTTTTAACCATGATTTTTGACATTATGAGTGTCATGGAAATGTTCCAGAATGTACAAAAATTTAAAATTCGAATTTTGAAATTATTGTAATTTAATTTGGATTTATTTGATTAAAATATAATTTTAAAGTCTAATTATGAGCAATTATACAACAACAAGTTGAATTATTGTCAAAATTTAGTGATGACTAATTTTTGAGGCCTAAATGAGTTGGGATAATTAACTTGGACTTAAATATGATTTAAGTATTGTTTGGTGATTTTAAAGTGTTATTATCACGCATTTCCGTAAAACCGGGTTATATTCGATATAAACCGTTAAGTAGAGCGATTTGGCATTTAACATGAGCATGTTTTATACATATTATAATGCTGCATTTTTATTTATGAATGTCATATTTTCAATTTATGAATGTCATATTTTGGTTTATGTAATTTGGAATTATATAATTTTTCCTTGTATGGCCTTAGTTTTAATCGATATTGCCCGAAATGTAAGGGAATATTGATTCGGTTGTAATTTAATGTGATCTCGAATCACTTTTATTGTATTACTTAATTTTACAAATGTATAATAGGAAATTATTGTAATTTTATTATATATTTTGTAACTAATTGTAAAACCGGAGTTTCCCAAAGACGGTGCCATTCGGAAAAGGAGTTCCGAGAGAGAGACGGTGACCTTGGGAGGCGTGCTTATGAAGTTCAAGGGACCAAAGGAGTTGGTTTCCGAACTTGTAATAGATTATATGATTTTCTATTATAGGAAAGGTCATACTAGGAGTTTTATTTTTATGCTTACATTTTTATTTAAAATGTTTGCATGCATTGCCAAATCGCCATAACATGACATGCATTTTCATCGAGTATTCGACCGTGTTAATTTAAATAATTGTTAATTCATCGATTTAGTTCACTTTAACATGATACATTATAAATTGACAAGACCTCTCATAATAAATAATTGAGATCAAGCCTTACCAAATGTAGAACCCATGAATCCCAATTTCGCAAGGAAGTAGGCTCGGCTCACCGGGGTGCTAAACTTGTTACGTTGGGTAAGTGGGGTAATAAATGTTATTATTTCGAAATTTGGATTGAGCTCAACGGAAGTATTCGCGACCGTAGCCGCATGTGTTCCGGGCTTAAGATAAATATTAAAGTAATATTATCGACCGAAAGTTCTAATGTAGAATCGATTAAAGAGTTAATCCACCGAATTGTGTTAATAAGGGATGAATCGGCTTACCGTGCCCAAGTTGATATGAATTTGGATCTCGGAATCATTTATAATAGTTGGGTAGAGGTCACTATTTAAATGTTAAAACTTGTTTAAAATGTTTACAAGTATTTAAAATGATAAATGTTGACATTTCCTTTATGTCTTTAAAATTGTAGTCATAATTTTTTATTCGCAATGGCAAATGCTAATTCATCCACCACCACCTATGCTCCAACTCTCACGAATGTCTCATGGCTTCGATCCTTCATGGATCGATGCAAGTTAGAAAAGAATGGCGCTAATTTTACCAATTGGGATTTGCAACTCCGCTTGGCCGCGGCGGGTGACGACAGGTTTCGTTACCTTGCCAAGGCCTCTCCCACCGCACCTAATGAAAAGTCAACCGCCACGCAAGGCGAGCCTATGAGGCTAGCCACAAAGAGTCCGCCGAAATCAAAAACGTTTTGATCTTCTCGTTGGAGGCCGATCTTCAAAGGAGTGCCATAAGATGAGCACAACCTATGAGATCTATGCCAAGCTTGTGACCATGTTTTTTCACAAGCTTCTAGGATCTTAAATTATAAGACGGCTTCCACATTATTCAACATGAACCTAAAAGAGGACCAAAAGTTAGCCCTCATATACTCAAAGTGATTGAGCATGTCGATACTCTTAAATTGCAAGGGGTGACCATTCCCGAACAACTCGTTATCGACCGAGTCTTACATTCCTTGGGGAAAATCAAAGCATATGTGCAGTTTAGGGTAAACTGCAATATGCAAAACATGAAAACCTCTCTTCATGAAATGCACAAGATGCTCGTGCAAGCCAAGAGAGACATGGGCTAAATGTTAGCATTTCCAAGGATGTGCTCCATATTAATAAAAGGAGCAAGGGGAAGTTCAAGAAAGATGGTAGTAAAGGGAAGAAGCCCTCCACCTTCAAGGGAAAGGGGTAAAGCTATTAAGAATAGCTCTCCCATGCCAAAGAAGGGTGCCTCCAATAAGGAAAAATGCCATTATTGTAATGGCATAGGGCATTAAAAGAGGAATTGCTATAAGTATCTTGGAGATCTTAAAACTGGAAAGGTTGTTCCAGTAGGTAAATATTTATCCCTATCGTTTATGTTATGATCTCAACTTTGGTATATAGATACGAGTTGTGATTCTTACCCTATTTAAGTGTAATTAGGGCATCCTAGCAAGGACAAAGGCAAAGACAAGCAAGCCTAATAAAGCTCTTTAAAGGAAGCTAAAGTAGCTACCCATGATTGAAGATCTATGAAAGCTTGGTCTCATTTTGAATTGTCAAAATTTTGGAATGTATTTTGAGACATTGTTTTTAGAACTTTTATAATTTCCTTGTTTCACATGGAAATTTGTTCAATTCCTTTTATTGACATTGGTTGTAATTGGATTTTGTGACTTGGTTCTCAACCCAAGTCATTCGGTTTGTTGAAACTTTTTAGTTCTAAAAACTTGTCATCATACTATACTTGCACAAATAACATAAATTGTATCGACTCAAATTGATCATATTAATATTATGATGATTGGATCATTATAATAAAAGGTTAAGAATTCAATTCTCACTTTGAAAGATCAATTGCTAAGTCAAAATTGAGTTATTGAACTCAAAGTAGGGAGTCTACCAAACCAATTGGTCACACCACTTGTAAAGATTGTAATTGACATGAATATGAGTACACCTCTTTAGCTCTTATAGAACTAGTCTATGTTGAAGCTAAGATTCGATGTTTTTACAAATAAGTCTTTAGTAGATCACTTAAAGTCATGTTGTGATACTTCTACCTCCCTTACAAGTATGAGTACAAAATTGTTTGTGGCTCATAAGGCTATCTTTAAAGAAAATAGTTGTATTTTTCTAAAGATAGAGTGGAAAGATAGAGTGGGAGAAAATAAGCCACAACGGAAAACTAGTTAGGAACTAGTGAGGAAACCAAAAGAAAATGTTCTTGAAATAATAAGATTATGATCTATGAAGTGGAAGTACCTAGAAATTTTAAGAAATTTGATTTTCTAACATAAGAGACTTATGAAATCAAATCAATCTATGCAAATAAAATGTTTTATTTGGAGTTGTCCAATTGTGGTTGCATGGATAGACATGTAGATGTCTACAAAAGCTAAGTTAATGCGTAACTATGCTTAGATCCAAATCATCAGTGAAATACCTCATAATAAGTGTGTGCAAGATACACATCAAAACAACATGTCCAAATAGGGATTTGGAATAGGATGTGTACATGACACAAGCCTATTGTATGTATCTACCTAGAGGTTATGATGATCTTTTCTATTATAAGATAGAAAAAGGGTTTCACTCGAATTGTCGAAAAGTCATGTATAGACATGAAATTCAGTGGGAGTTAAAGTCATGTATAGACATGAAGTTAAGTGGGAGTTTAAGTTATCATGTAAAGACATGAAGTTCAGTGGGAGAAATTGTTTTCCACGTGAATGACATTTCACTCATTAAGAGTGACATATTCATATTACCTTTTTGAAAGGAGTGATTGGATTTTAATGTTGGATGAAAGAGGGCAACGTGTATACTGAAATCAAAATCTTTTGTGGAATAGAAGATTTTAGCTTGACATTTAAAAGGTATCTTATGTCGATAAGATCCTTAATCTATTCAACAAGTTAAATAGGTTGTTTATGTTGACAAAAGTGGGATCACTATGAAAGGGTCATAGTCATCCACTGAACCTAAGAGTTGTTGATCACATGATATCACTCATGTGTGCCATAACATGCACATACCTAAATGAATTGTATGCTAGGAGCATGACAAGTCCATAACAAATCAATCCAGATGAGTGTCATTGGATAGCCTACAAGAACATCCATAGAGTTCTCGAGGAGAACTAGGGATACATTCTTGTGTTTGGTAGAGAAAATTTGACAATGTGGTAAAGGTTCCACAAACCCAAATTTCCAAACTTATAAGGATTTATCAAAATCCTAGGCGTACTTTTGTTATACAAGAAGCGAATAACTAAAAGAATGATTGAAGAGTCAATCCTTATAAATTCTACAAATAGAGACCTAGTGAATTATGATAGAGATCTAGACATGTACGTAGATGAATTCATGTTATTAGGAATAACGTTGGATGGAAGGAAAAAGTAATTCACAAGGTTGGAATAAATGAATATATGGTATATTCACCACCCAAGCCTTTATTGCATTTAATAAGATCGTCATGAATTGTCATGGACGAAATAAACTTTAGATTATTTGATATGAAGTAATAACATTGTGTTGATTGTTCATATATGATAATCACATTTATCGTTTGAGTTTCTAAAACTTGTTTTGTGCTTTGTTATATCCAAATGGATTGTGGAGACAATTTTGGACTCCATTAAAGTGGACTGATTTAACATAGCATTGGCCCATAGTCACTTATGTGAAATGACATATCGAAGTGACTAGATTGTGGTGCGATTGATGGCAAGTTCAAGTGTCATAGGGTCATAGGGATGACAAATCGATCACATAGACAGACTGTAAGGGACAATCTGTCGGGCAGTGACCGCTTATAGAATTCTGGCAATTCTTGTAGCCTGGTCGTGGCAAGAGCTACTAGTATTCTTTGGAGTCAATTCTTTGACTAAAGACTGTTCGCCTAAGGTGGCACAATTTCAGAGTGACTTTGATTTATGCTCTACGACCTTCGTAACTTTGGTCAAATGGGCATCTTTTGGGTCATGATGAGCTGTGGCTATTCGAAGGGAGTAGTGCGATAGAAATTGTCCATCCCTTGTCAGGGTTGTTTTAAATCTCAAGACCACTCGAGGAGGAGTAAGCTGAAAAATGCGTGGCCACGCTCGGAATGTATCTATGGTAGATAATTCCGGTCAGACAGTTACTGTTCAGATCGAGGAAACCACTCTTGATACGATCAAATGCAAGTACGACCTGCAAGACACCTTGCATTGAGTGGGAGATTGTAATAGGACAAAAGAATTGGTGACACACACTTGTCTTGGACAAGTGGGAGATTGTTGGAGTAAATGTCCTCAACAATAGTGCGATCACATAATTAAATCTCAATAATAAGAACACAAAGGGATGATGAATATTATAGTCAACTGGTCAACATAAATCGGTAATGATTGGCTCAATTGAGTTTGACGTTACTGTCGTATGACGGTGGTGATCAGTTGATCCCTTGAGGTCACACCTAAAGGACAATCCGCCTAATCATGTACATTAATTAATTGTATAGTGATACAGATTAATTAATCCCTTAAAATGAACAAGTTTTAAAGTGAGAAATATATCTTATTGTAATATGATTAAATAAGATTCATTTTGGTAATTTAATTGTTATATTACTAAGAATGCATTATGTTTATGAAACATTTGAGATAAGTGAATTTGGTTAATTATAATTACAAATTGTTGTAGATTATTTTAACCAAATATGAGAGGACCCATTTTATTTACATGTAATTATAAAATGTGACTTAAAATGTTAAGTCTAATTCATTTGTTATGAAATTGCATTTAAATTGGTTAAATGCACATTTATAAGCAAAATTACATGTTATATGTCACATGTCACACTTGTGACAAATGACAAATTGCAAAAATAAAATGGACACCCATATTACATGGGTGAACCGGTTTTGGTAGTGTACCAAGAGGGTGATTATTTTTGTGTATTATACTAATTAGGAATTAGACATAATCATACCCAAAACTATTACCAACACTCAACCTTTTTACATTCTTAAGAACAATTGGAAGTGACTACACCCCACCCATGTGGGGTGTGGGTGACCGGTTTCAACAAGGCAAAGATGGCTTGTTTTTTTCCTCTTATTTATACAATACACTACCTCATAAAATTCATTCATGCAAAAATCACTTCTTCTCTCTAACATCTCACTAAACTTAAGAAGTTTACATAATACTTAGAGTTCATATTCTCTAATAATATACTAGTGTAGTATTAAGAGTTATTAGATCATTTTAAAGGGTTACTACATTTAATACTAGTGTAGTATTATTTTGTAGAGATTAAGGGTAGTCTTGGGTGCAACTAATTGGAGAGTTTCTACTTTGAAACTTGGAAGATCATCCTCATATTACTAGCTCAAGAACAATATTTGAAAGGAGTTCAAATATTGTGCCCATATTTTCATAATCAATGTAAGGAAATTGTTTCTTCTAATTCTTTTGTTATGCATGCATAAGATTTATTTAGTTTAAGAGTAAACTAAATGTATAATGATATTAGAAGTGTCTAATATCGAGTTTATGTAACTTACACCACCATGACTGGGTCCTTGCCCCTCTGAGTTCTCGGAAGAGCCACAATAAAATCCATGCTAACATCTTCCCAAGGCTTATATGGGACTGGTAAGGGGGTGTATGCTCCAGCTTGAAAGAATGATTTGGACTTCTGGCAAGCACTACACCTCCTTATCACATCCTGAACATCTCCCAACATCCTAGGCCAATAGAATTGTTCCTGGAGCATGTCATAGGTCTTCTGGATGCCAAAGTGACCAGCCAGTCCATTTGAGTGGACTTCTTTTACTAGCAACCATCTGTAAGGACCCCTTGGCACACAGAGTTTATTTCCTAGGAACAAGAACCCTCCCTGCTCCCAGTATCTGCTTCCACTTTTAGGTATGCCCTCCAGTCTTGCCACCCAGTCTTCCTTAAAATCAGGATCTTCCCTGTATAGCTCCTTCATGTTCTCAAACCCAAGAACTCTTTGCTCCATGTAGGTCAGCATCATGGTCCTCCTTGATAAGACATCTGTTACCACATTGTTTTTGCCTTCAATGTACTTGCTGGAGAATGAGAAGGATTGCAAGTACTCTACCCACTTAGCATGCCTAACATTCAGCTTGTGCTGCCCATTGATGTACTTGAGTGCCTGGTGATCAGAGTGCAATACAAAGGGTTTGGGCTTCAGGTAGTGACCCCAATGGTTCAAAGCCTCGACTATTGCATAGAACTCTTTGTCATAGGTCGAATAGTTGAGTTTAGAACCACTCAGCTTCTCACTAAAGTAGGCCACGGGTTTTTGTTCTTGCATTAGGACAACACCAATGCCTATGCCACTGGCATCACATTCTACTTAAAATAGCTTGTTAAAATCAGGGAGAACAAGGATGGGAGACTCAGACAAGAGGTCTTTGATGATGTTGAAAGACCTCTCAGCCTTTTCATTCTACCTGAATTCTCCTTTCTTCATGCATTCCGTTAAGGGGGCCATGATGGAACGGAACCCCTTGATGAACCTTCTGTAGAAGGAGGCCAACCCATGAAAACTTCTTACTTTAGTTATAGTTTTAGGGACCTGCCACTCCCTAATTGATTTTACCTTGTCCTGATCAACAGCAACCCCTTCCTTGGGTATGATGAACCCCAAGAACTGAACTTCTTCCTGCATGAAGGTACACTTTTCCATCTTACCAAACAACATATGCCTCCTCAAGATATCAAATAACAACCTCAGGTGCTGGAGGTGCTCCTCTGTTGAAGGGTTGTAGACCAATATATAATAAAAGTATACAACAATGAACTTCCCTAGGTAGGGCCTCAGTACCTCAGTCATCAACCTCATAAAGGTGCTTGGAGCATTAGATAAGCCAAAGGGCATGACCAACCACTCATATAACCAATGCTTTGTTTTGAAGGCTGTCTTCCATTCATCCCCAGCCCTGATCCTCACCTGATGATACCCCTGTCTCAGATCAATCTTGGAGAAGACCTGAGCTCCACTCAACTCATCTAAGATATCATTCAATCTTGGTATAAGGAACCTGTATTTGATGGTAATGTTGTTGATAGCCCTACTGTCTATGCACATCCTCCAGGACCCATCCTTCTTAGGCACTAGCAAGGCAGGAACTGCACATGGACTGAGGGATTCCCTCACAAAACCCTTGCTGAGTAAGTCACCAACTTGAGCTTGTAGTTCTTGAGTGGCCTTTGGATAACTCCTGTAAGCAGACTTATTGGGCAGCATTGCTCCAGGAATGAGATCAATATGGTGTTCTATTCCCCTAAGGGGGGGCAGTCCACTAGGCAAGTCAACAGGGAACACATCTTCATAGTCCTTCAGTACCCGTTTGACCTCAATGGGAATGCTTCCTTGGGGAAGTAGGACTTCTTTTGCCAGCAGGATGAACACAGACTCATCACCCATGAGCTCTTGAACAACCTCAGCTTCACTCAGCAGCAAGACTTCCTTGGAAACATCACTGACAAGAGTAATGCTTCCATTAACATTGGGAGGTAAAGGGGCCAATATGATCTTCTTGTTACCAAACTTAAAAACATAAGTGTTGTCTCTCCAATGGTGCACAGAGTCTCTATCAAACTCCTATGGCCTGCCCAACAAGAAGTGGCAAGCATCCATAGGCAGAACATCACACAAGACCTCATCATCATAGCTCTTGCCAATAGAGAATGGCACAACACACTGCTTGTCAACCCTCACTTCTACTCCCGTGTTTAGCCATCTTAGTTTGTAAGGGTGGGGGTGCTCTTGTGTGGTTAGGGACAGCTTATCCACTAGGGTAGTGGAGGCCACATTGGTACAGCTTCCCCCATCAATTATCATGTTACAAACCCTTCCCCTTATAGTACATCTTGTCCTGGATATCTGCTGCCTCTGATCATCCTCTAATGGTTGAGGTTGTGTGTCCATAACCCTCCAGGTCACTAGACTCAAGCCTACATCTGGCTCCATCATTTCCTCACTAGACTCTTCCTCAGGTTCCTCCAGACTCTCCTCAGAGACAAGAATCTCATCTTCACCCCACTCCACAACCTCCATATTACTCAAAACCCTTTTAGAGGGACATTCTTTAGCAAAATGCCCAAAGCCCCGATATTAAGAGCATTTCTTGAGGGACATTGTCTTCCTCAAGTCTGTCTCAGGCGCCTTGCCTTTGTCTGCCACAGAAGGTTTAGCAGGGACTAGTGGTTCTTCTATTCTGACTCCAGTGAAAGGTTTAAAAGAGGGTCTAGCCTGTGGTTTGGGAGGGGCTGACTTCCCTTTACCTAACTTCTCAATCCTCAAGGATAGGCTAACTGCCTCCTCAAATGAGTAAAGGTGCTGCAACTTTACTCTGCTAGCTATCTTTTCATCAAGAACTTCTAGAAACCTAGCTATCTTCTGCTCAGGCTTTTCAGTAATCTCACATTGAAGTGTGAGTTGCTCAAAATCCCTCAAATAGGACTCAACAGATCTACTGTCTTGTTTCAGGTGGGTTAGTCTGATAAACATGTCTTGGGTGTAATTCTTTGATAAAAAGTTAGCCTTTATTTTCTTTTTAAGTTTATCCCAAGATTTAATAGGGTATTTACCTTCCCTAGTTCTCCGAGCTTTCATGTTTTCATACTATAGAAATGCATATCCTTTTAATTTCATGATGGCAACTTTAAAAGCTCTTCTATCAGTATACCCCTTGAACTCAAAGACTCTTTCTACTGACCTTAACCAGTTTAGGAAATCATCAGGGTTCATGCTACCTAGAAAGTCAGGGATCTCTACCTTTATATCTTTGTCATGGTGCCTAGGAAGGCCTTGCTCTGAGTTCTCTGAATTTGAGGCCTCCTCTTGCTCCATATGTTGCCTTCTTCTTCCTGCAACAGGTGGCACAGGTGCTCCTCTTCCTCGACCTCTGCCTCCTCTTCCACCATTGTTGATCTGACCATCTAAGAACTCATTGAAGGATGTTGTAACCTCCATGACAGTCCTAGCAAGGCCATGAACTGTGGTTTCAAGCCTTGCTAATCTCTCTTTACTCATGGGTAGGTTTTTTTATGTTTTTGATGTAGGTAGGTAAATGAACTCACAAACTTAACTCTGGTAACCAATTGAACTGAAACCTCTCAGGAAAAGGGTGATTTTAGGGTTAAGTAAGCTAGGATGATCACTCATCTCACTGAAGCTCAACTCACTCAGAAAGAACTCAAGACAACCCTCTCTAGGCCAGGTAAAACAGATAGAACTTTGGACCCTAGCACACAAGCAAAGGTAGCAAAGGTTGTGTTAAGACTCAAGACACACAAGTAATAAATTCTAAACACTGCAATCTTAGGTCATACACAAGTTCACTAAGAAATGCTACAATACTTAGCTCTGCTCAAGGATTGCATTTGAACAAAGTTCATAAAATTTGTTAATTCAAGTCTCCTGAATAGATTACAAAGCTGGCCTTATATAGGCAATTACAGATGAGCTGGACCCTTGAACAATGACATCTAAAGAGTTTGAAAAGCCTTACAATTACTGAAAATAAAATACAAAAGTCAGCTAATAGAGACAAGCTAAAACAGACTGAAACAACTCAGAAAAGAAGACTGAAAAAGCATGCTTGTCTCTTTCCTGAAATGGTAATGTTGCTCAATGTCTTGGGAACTCTGTGTTTGGCTTGTTTCTGCTGCATGTGGACCTGATAGTGGCTACACATACGACCTTCCTAACATACTAACTGCATTGTTGCTGATCATACACAAAAATAAAGAGCTTTAAACAGATTTGTTGGACTTGGTACTAGTTGTCTCTTCAGTATGACCCTTGGTACTCTAGGCTATTTTTGATGGACTTCTAGGACTCATTTGGAAAACTTATCCTGGACTTTTCTCTTTCTAAGGACCTCAACTTAAAGGGAAAAGAAGCTGGAGCCCTTGATTGGACTTGTGCTATAAGACATTTGGCTGATTCCCTGACTGACCTTGGTTTGTTTTCAGGAAAATGGACCCTGCTCTGGTTACTCTCCTTGTGGCTGTTTCTAGTTGATTTCCTGCTAAGTCTTGGCTGCATGGGGGATGCCTGGGGGTGTTGTACCTGGTGTTCTAGTTGTGGGGCTCTTGCTAGGCTGAAAGGGAGGTGGTAGGCTTCTTTTTGCTGCAGGGATATAGCTCTGGCTGGCTGAGTTCTTGGTCTGGTTGGGTTAGGGTTCAACTCCCGTTGCAGCTTCCTAATACGTACACTCACCCCTTACTCCAGATATTTGTGAACATCCGTGTTCATTGGTGTCGAGGAGAGTGATTCTAGAGTGATTCATAACTGAATGAATTTTGTGATAAAAATGTTTTATCATAAAATTTAGTTTGGCATGTTTATATTCGTTTATGAATGAGTTGTGGACGAAATTTGGTAATTTTAGGAATTTATTTTGAGTAAAAATGACATTTTTATGCTTATTTACGGTTAAAAGTTGATTATAAATAGTTGCATGTTAAATATGGCCATAAAAATTTAATATAATCATGCATGTATATTTTACGTAGTATAAGTAAAATCGCAAAATTAATTGATTAATTTTGCATGTTTATTGATTTTTATAAGATAAAAGTCGATAAATTGTAATTATATTGTATATAAAATAAAAAAGAAATTTTTTATGGTCATGAGAATATTATCAAATCACCAGAATATAAGTTTTGTGAAAATAAGTTTTTTAAACTTGATTGGTGATTTGTGGTTGTTTATTGGCTTTTATACGATAAATAACGATTATAATGTTCTAGATTTTTATTCAAAATTTTTGGTTAATTTTATGCCATAAGTTTTCAGAATTATTAAATTTTTATTTCAATTTTTTCATAATTGTTATTGATAAGTGAATATTTGTATGATTTTAATCCCTAATTTAGCTCGGTTTTGTATGTCATTTGTGCTTTGTTAAGCCATTTTATGAGCTAATGTCGTCTTCTAGGCAAATTCCATGTTTAAACCTGTTTTGTAGGGAAAGTGACGTTTCTACGCTTTTTAGCCAATGTTTCATGCTTTTGACGGGATTTTGCATACATGGGGATGTCTTGTACACAGTGGATGAGGGATTGATTTTAGACTTATTAGGCTTGATTTTGACTTTGGCAAACTACATATACGGTAAGGTAGAGCCTCCAGTGATCGGTACATCTATACCCGATCCCAATTAGGTGTGTGTAGTTTCTCCTTATGATTTGCGTCACATCAAAAACGCACAAGTATGGTTTTCATTCTATTTCTAGTGAGCATTACATTCATGATTTAAAAAGCATTTGTAGCCATTCACTTTGAATCCATTGCCTTAATTTAGCCCCTTTTCACATTGTTTCACATTTCATTAGCTACATGTAAAAATATTGCCTACCTTGTTAAGTTAGTAGCTATACCGTTTGTGTTTGGGTGCTCATTTGGGATATTGTTCAAGTTATGTCAAAGTGATCTTGATTGGACGGAATTACTGATTGCCGTGCCGAAGAAAAAGAAAAAAAAAAGAATGAAAAAAAAAGAATGAAAAAAAAAAGAATGAAAAAAAAAAGGAAAAGGAAAAGAAATGAAAAAAAATGATGTTGAATATGAAAGAATGAAAAGAAAGAAAGAAGCATGTATTGAAAAGAAAAAAAATGGTTTATGAAAAGAAGAAGAAGTTGTGAGTGTTATTTCCATGATCCAAAATTCAAAAAGTTGGGAAATTCACTCATGTGTTGCCATGAGTATAAGCCAATTTGCTATTTTTGGCTTAGTTTTATTTTCTTGGGAATGGTTCCGAGTTTTGATTGAGCATCCTTGCATAATTGGTATGTTGCTAGCTTGACCTTAGCTCCATATTACTATAATTCATTTGTCCACTTTGTTACCCATCTCCCATAGCCTTCTTCTTGCTTTTGGCTTCTTTCTATGCTTTTCATGATTGTTTTGACTTATAGTTTTGGAATGTTTACCATATTAGATTGCGGGCGCATTCTCATGAGTCGTAGATAGGAGAGTGCCACTCAAATATAAAATAATATTTCCTTGATTTATATAAAAATTTTAGCGTTGAGTGCACCGTGAGAGTCCATTGTCAAAAGATTATGCAAGAGCCGAAAAGTCTATTTGATGTTCCTTATGCTGCGCCATTATGTAAATCTCAACCATGTTTTGCATTTTCCCTATGCCCACATTTTTTCGGGATGTGTTTCATTGTGATCTATAAGCTACTTGATGAGATTTGCATTTGGTTGGATTGATTGTTGCTCGTCGCCCTTGTCCTTGTCATGTTTGTTATTGTATGCTTGCTTGAGGACAAGCAAGGGTTTAGCTTGGGGGAATTTGATAAGTGTTAATTTGTATGATTTTATCCCCTCATTTTAGCTCGATTTGATATGGTTTATCCACTTTAAGAAGTGGTTTTATGAGCTAATCTCTCCTTTGCAGTATTTCTCGTGCTTTAATGTCATTTGTAGAATTGAGTCATTTCTACTTCAAATCCCGTCATTTGAAGGAAATATGAGCAAGGAGAGGATAAGAAGGACGATTACGTGAGGTTAATATGGGATGCTATAAAGATCTAGAGGTTCCGAGTCAAAGGGAACAAGTTTCAAGTCATTCCGAGCTCATATGCACAAGTTGCGACGGTTTTGCTATTCGTCGACGAAAGTCGTCTCAAACCTCATGCTCCAACCCTTAACCCTTGGGGACATGATCAAGCTCAAATAGGGGAAGAAATGAGGCCCAAGAGGTGTTAGTTACGTCCCCGTTCGAATCTAAAGTCAATGGAGTCAATGGAGTCAAGGTAGATCAAGTCACGTACCAAAGGAGATGAAACGAAAGTCAATTGACCAAGAGTGCAACTTCCCCGATCGGGGATCCATAAACTCGATTGGGTATGTCTGCTGATGAACGCTTCTTGGCTCTTCTTCTACCAAGCCTTAATGGAGTGCTTTATTAGGTTGTCTAGGATATGAATTTGGACGAAACACAGCAGCCTCTCAACCCTATAAATAGCGTATGCATCACACACAAATAACATGTACAAAAAACACTTCTCTCTTTTGTTTAGTTTTTCTTCTTTCTCTAATCTTTCTTAGTTTAGTTTAGGTTTAGTTTTCTCTAGTTTAGTTTAGTTCTAAGTTTCCTTCAATTGTAATTGTTCTACTTGTAATTGGAATTCTAGTTTCCGGGTTTGCATTTCCTATTCAAGTTCCTATTCCATTTCAATCTTTGCCCATCCTTTCCGGTAATCCTTATTCTTGTTTTTACATTATAGTTTCATTTTCTTTTAGTATTTCCTTTATCATGTTTACCATTCTTAGTTTTATAATCTTAGTTTCCCTTTCATTGTTAATCATGCATAAGTAATCGTTGTTCTAGGGGAAGGGTTAACATTTCTAATTAATTTATAAGTATAAATTGATTCCGGTATAATCGTTCTTTGTTGTCTTTATTTCTTGCTTGAATCTCGTGATAAACTTTGTTTAAAGGCCTTAATCAATTGTTTATACTTGTTAATTTCCGTCTCAAGGGCGAGAGTCGAGATGAAAATTAAAGGACTAGCAAGAATAGTTTAATGACCTAGCAAGGCTGAAAAGACGTTAGGACCCGTTAAAAAGTCGGTATGAATCCGAAAGGAATATACCATTTAAAGACTTGGACAACTATTATTTTTCTAAACCCATAATCAACTTTGCTTTTAAATAGATTAGCATGTGAACCCCGATCCCTAGATCCTTTTCTTTATTGTATTGTTATCATTTTTATTATAGCATTTATTAATTAGTGACAAACATTTGCCAATCGTATGAGGTAGAGTTCTAACCATAACTATTCACAAGTATCTCCCGTCTCCCCGAGATCGACTCCTTACTTCCCTAATTACATTAATTTGTTGTTAGCCTAGTTTGGGTTATTATCTTTGATTAGGGTATGCGACAACCCGGTCACCTTTTACATACAATGAGTGTTCGAGTGTGCCGTGAGAGTCCACATGTCAAAAGATCATGCAAGAGCCGAAAATCTATAGTGAAATTCTTTGTGCTACGCCGTTATGTAAATCTCATCCATGTTTATGTATCATTCTTGCCCACGTTGTTTTTGGGTTATGATTCATTATGTTTCCAAAGCTTTATGTTGAGATTTGTTTCCTGATGGTGTAGTAACCAATGCTCGCAACCCATGTCCTGATTATACTTGTTATGCAAGAGGCCAAGTGGAAGTCTCGAACAAGGAACTCAAAACGATCCTCCACAAATTTGTTTCAAAAGAAAGGGAGGATTGGAGTACTAAGCCGAATGACACAATATGGGCTTATCGCACATCATTCAACACACCTATTGGGACATCACCCTTTAGGATGGTACACGAAAAAGCTTGTCATTTGCCAGTTGAGATAAAACACAAATATTACTGGCCTATCAAAGGACTAAACTTCGACACTGAGCTTAGCGCTGAAAGAAGGTTGTTACAACTAAATGAACTCGAGGAATTTCGCCTACAAGCATGTGAGAGCTCTCGCCTTTACAAATAGAAGACAAAACGTTGGCGCGATAAGAAAATCATCCAGAGAGAAATAAACATTGGTGATCAAGTTCTTCTTTTCAATTCTCGTTTGAAAATCTTTCCGGGAAAACTCAAGACAAGATGGTCAGGTCCTTACACTATTACCAATGTGAGAAAATTTGGCTATGTTGAAGTTATGGCCACGAATGGTGAGGAATTAAAGGACAATGGTCATCGTCTGAAGCACTACTACAACAATTCGACAATTAGAGTTTTCGAAGTCCTTTACTTGGAGCCCTCATCTCCCGGAACTTGATCTCTATAAGCCTCCGTCATGCGAGACGTTAAACAATCTTTTCTCGGGAGGCAACCCGTGTTTCTTATCTTTTTCCATTTTTTGCATATTTTGTTTGTAGTTTTTTCTGTTTTTCAAGAGTAAAAAATGAAGGACCTATTTCACATTCCTACAAGACACTTCCATGATAAGCTAAAAGGCTAGATTGGGGGAGTCTATATGGTTTTGGACGTTTCCTCCTTTTCTCATTTTTTTCCTTTTTCTCATTAAGCATCTCACTTTTCATTGTCATAGTTTGTCTTTAACACATTGAGGACAATGTGATGTTTAGCTTGGGGGAGGGATTTCATTTGATTGCATTTTACTTTACTTTGTATTTTGCTTTTCAATTTACAAGGAAAAAAAATATTTATATTCCTTTTTGTCCATTTTGCATATTCTTATCTAATCATGATACATTTTCAACTATTGCTTTCTAGTTAAATGATCCATTTTTATTGATAGAATTTTACATTCATGGGGAAGTCTTGTACATAGTAATAATGGATGAATTTTAAAATGAGTAGACTTGATATCGACATTTAGCAAACTAAAAATAAAAGGTAGAGCCTCCTAAGACTGGTACATCTACACCCAGTCTCACTTAGGTGTGAGTAGTTCTCCTTATGATTTGTGTTAAGTCAAAACGCACAAGTATAGTTCTCATTCCATTTCTTACAAGCATTGCATTGTTGATTTGTTAAATATCAAAACCCATTCACTTTGAAACTATTGCCTAAATTTCAAACCCTTTCGCACACATTTCTTTTTCTACATATAAAATTTGCCTACTCTTGTTGAGTTAGTGATGCTCATTTGGAATATTATTCAAATACTTTGTTGAAGTGAGCTTGGTTAGAAGGAATTGTTGATTTTCGTATCAAAAATAAAGCTTGAAAAGAAAATTTGCAGAATGAAAGAAAAAAGAAAAAATGAAAAAGAAAGGAGTTATGACATTGCTTCTATGTTTGAAAAATGGAAAGAAAAATATCTTGAGAAGTACTTTATTGTTTTGTAATGTTAGTAAGCCAATATGTTGTTTTTGACTTCAATTGATACCTCTTGGGAATTATTTAGGTTAATATTGAGCATCCTTGCACGGTTGGTTGTTGCTAGCTTAATATTAGCTTCACATAACCATAATCATTCGTCCACCTTATTACCCAAATTCCCATAACTTTCTTTTCATTTTGGCTTCTAAACTTTAATTATCATGATTGTTTGGCTTGTGTTTTGGATTGTTTACTATAATAGATTACGTGCACATTTTGATAAGTCGCAGATATGTGAGTGTCTTACTCATACATATAAATCACTCTTTACATGAAGAGAGCTTGAGTGTATCGCGAGAGTCCATTTGTCAAGAGATCATGCAAAAGTTGTGAGTCGAATTCCCTAAAGCTACGCCGTTATGTAAATCTCAACCATGTGTTGTATTGATCTTATGCCCACGTTGTTTAGGGATTTCTTTCATTATGCTAGTCATGGATTTATGTTGGCATTTGCATTTTTATGGTTTAATAGTTTATGCTACATTTCCTTCTGTCTTTGGATTTTGTTGATTGCTTGAGGACAAGGGTGGGTTTAGCTTAGGGGAATTTGATGTGTGCTATTTGTGCATGATTTTATCCTTTTTTTTACCGAAGTTTTATATATCTTCTGCACCTTCTTAGGTGATTATTTTAGCTAATATCGTTCTCTAGTTCATTCAATTATCCCTAAGAAAGAGAAAGAAAGTCGAATTTCATGCCTACGAGAGATTCGAACAAAGACAAAGGCAAAGTCAATGAAACTCAAGGCTTGAGGTTCAAACAAGCATTCCAAAGGTTCACAACACAACCCCTATTTGGTTTACATGCATGGGGATGTTTGAAGAAAGATCAAAGAGCGAGATATGCATGGATAAATGCATTCCCGATCGGGGACATGCAAACTCGATCGGGGACGTGAGTATCTACTCGCATTTCGCTTGGTCTAACGTCAATTTATGGGGTGTATTGATGGGTATTCATTTCACGTGTCTCCAAAGCCTTTAATAAGAAGAGCCCCTCATCACAAATCAACACCTCTCTCAACTCATTCTCCTATTAGTTCTCTCATAGTTTTCATTCTAAAAACATCTCTTTTCTTCTAGTTTAATTCTAGTATTTTTTGATCTTGTAAGGTTGTAAGAAGAAGATTGGTTGTTTGTGATACTTTCAAGAGTATTCTTGGATGATCATACTCTATCCTAATCCCTTATACTTGTATGCGCTTAATCGATTTCTATTCATTTCTCGTTACAACTCAATCCTTTAGTGTTTTGTTTGTGTTATAATCTAAGTTGTTATTTTACTATTGTTGTTATCATTTTCTATTATTGTTATCATCATAATAACTTATGTATTGCATTCATATATCACCCATGTCTAATCTAATTCAACTTAATATGGTAATAATGTCCTATTACATCATGAGTGAGTGATTCCTTTTCTATGTGAATAGGGGAGTCATGTATGATTAGTAATTGAAATTGTTGGAAAAGATATTCTTGCATTTGTATCATTTTTCAATGCATGCTTGGATTGAATTTTTAATTGATAATTCTTGAGCACAATATTTAATTAAATATGATGTTCTTTCCTAATCTCAAAAGCCAGGAATTGAATAGACAAAGCATCACAAGGTAGTTCAAACTAGTTAAACGTGAAAGCTCGCTAGACCTTGTACTATGGTGGCAACAATTCAAAAGATGTCGCATGACCTAAACAATGAACAAATTGCATGACTTATAAACTCTAACTTGGTATGAACTAATCTACATGTATGAACCTATCTCCCTAGATCTCTTTATCTTTATGATAATCATAATCTTATTTGTATTTATGCTTTCTTATTGTTTACAAACCACCATATTCCACATTCGTTATAAGGTAAATAAAACACTACGACATTATTATAAAAAGAAAATTGGTCAAAAAGATCGATGAACATAATTTAAGTGTGTTTCTATCTCATCGAAGACTATCCTTGTTGGTAGTGTACATTTCTCTCTTCTTTCTACCTTGATGCTTCTTTATCTTCTAATTTCTCCTCCCCTTGGGATGTTCTCTTGTTACCTTTCCTCCGTCTTACCTTGGTATCGTGCCCTTTTTTTATTATCTCTTGTGGATTCCTTCTCTTTTTGCTTTTGGTGTGTTAAGTTTGGATGGATTATGTGGAGACTTTGAGGAATGTTGTGTATATGTGAGTTTCACCTCATGCTTCTGAGTGATTGTAGCAGTGGAGAGTGTGATGAGACCTATTTTTGTGTGTTACCAACTCTCATGTCTGCTTATATCTCTCACTCAATGCATGATGTCTTTCATGTCCCACTTGCACTTTGAACATATCATAAGTGGTTTCCTCGATTAGGAGAACAACTGTCTGACCGGGTAATCTACCATAGACCTCATCCAAGCGTGGCCACGCAATTCCAGTCATATCTCCTCGAGTGGCTCTTAGATGATATAAACCCAACGTGGGTGGACATCTCTTGTTGACCAATTTTCTTTGTCCAATTCAGATCACCAAGACCCAGAGGATGCCCATCGTCCTTCTTTTACGGCACGACCTAGGATAAAAACTAAGATCATTGGAAACTACACTGACTTAGACAAATAGTCGGCAGTGAAAAGAATTGACGGAGTACTCATAGGAATAACATAGAATTCCCTGCCACGACTAGACATTAATAATTTTTAAAAGATTCAATAAATGGTCACTACCCGACAGAGTATCATATGTCTGTCAATGTAATCAACTAGTCATTTTAATGAGCCAATGGTTGTCAAACCCGCCATCAATTGTCTTACAATCTTGTCACTCCGCCACATCACCCCATTAAGTAACCAGGGAAATACAATACAAACTACTCAAGAATGAAAGTATTAAAAATATTCAAACATTAAATACGATTATCATATATGTAAATAATGATACTTAATCAAATTACATATTTTATAATCTATAGCGAATCAGGTAAACGTTTCAAGCCAATCGAAAATATATGACTATTATGCTTAGCCTGCGATAATGAGTTGGTTAAAGGATCAACAATGCAATCATCTGTCCCAAGCTTGCAAATCGCAATTTCCTGTCTATCAATATAATATCTAATTATATGATACTTCCTGAGTACATGTCTTGACTTATTACTAGACATGGGCTCCTTCGCCTTAAAAATAGCCCCACTGTTATCACAAAAAATGATGATAGAATCTGCACCAGAGGGAACTATTCGTATCCCTTCCAAAAAATGGCTAATCCAAACTGCTTGCTTTGCAACTTCTGACGCTGCAAGATACTAAGCTTCCGTTGTAAAATCCGCAGTAACACTTTGCTTGAAACTCTTCCAGCTGACAGCACCAACATTCAACATAAATACATTTCCGGATTGTGATTTCACATCATCACGATTAGTTTGGAAACTCGCATCTGTGTATACTCTTACACATAGCTCAATATCTCCACAAAATACTAAGAACAAATCCTTAGTCCTTCTTAAGTTCTTAAGGATGTTCTTCACGGCTATCCAGTGACTCTCAGCAGGGTACTATAAGCTTGGTAATGACTTCTCATGCTAGAAGCATATGAGACATCAGAACGGGTACACATCATGGCGTACATAATTGATCCAACTGCAGAAGCATATGGAATCAATTTCATGCGTTCAACCTCTGTGGGCTCACTGGGACACCAAGTCTTACTCAATGTGATTCCATGACGCATAAGTAGATGACCTATTTTAGAATTTATCATTTTGAACATGTCAAGAATTTTATGTGTATACGCATATTGACTTAACGCTGATATTCTTTTACATATATCCCTATAAATCGGAATACCCAAAATATGTTGTGTCTCTCCTAAGTCATTCATTTGAAAATGATATCCAAGCCACTCCTTTATAAAATTAAGCATTGCTACATCATTCCCATTAACCGATTTGTCATCCACATATAAGACTAAAAAGACCATTTTGTTGGAGTAAGTGTCCTCCACAATAGTGCATTTATATAATAAATCTCATTTGGAATATACGTGGCATGATTAGTATATTTTGATACTCCACGTCAGTTGATTAACGTAAATCGGTAACGCTTGGCTGACTAGAGTTTGACGTTATTGTCGTATGACGGCGGTAATCAACTGATCCCTTTAGGTCACACCTTTAGGATGAGACCCAAATAGTAACTAATTATTTGTATATGATACAGTTAATTAGTACATTACATATATTCGATATGAACGAGAGTTAATTGTTAGAAATTGAGTTAAGAACTCAAATTCGATTAAGTTTATTTTTCAATTATGCGATAATTGACTAATAAATTTATATCTTATTTTAATACGATTCAATAAGATTTAACTTAGTAATTAATCGTTAAATTACTAAATTAGTTGAGGTTTTGAGATAGAGGTAATTAGTTAATTATATTTACAAAGAGTTGTAAAATAAATTAACTAAGCATTGTGGGACCCATTATAGATTGATATAATGGTAAAATATTACTTAAAATGTTAAGTACATATTATTCATTTATTTGTATCATATAATTGTTATATGATCAAATTAACACTTAATTATACAAGATAATTAAGCATATGATTAATAAGTATTTGTGGGACAAATATCAAAAAATCAAAATGGATCAAAAGAGGCCTCACATGGCCGGTTTACATGTAGTGGTTGGTGATGATGGTTGCTCTTATTCATACTCACAAGCAACATGTGATTATGACATGAATAGTAACCTAAAATCATTACATACTAACACTACACTCTACCACTTTGCATGTGAATAAAATAAGGAAGAAAATCACCTCTTTTGGTGAGTAGATGACCGGCCAAAAGTGACTCAAATAGATCACTTTGGTTGTTCATTACTTACTTCTTGTTTTTCACTTGTTTTGACATATCTCTCTAAAATACTCAACTTCTCTCTAAACTCTCATATATACTAATATTCTCTACATATTACTAGTGTAGTAATACAATAATATTAGTAGTATTTATCTTACTTATTATCTAGTTAATAATAAGGTAAGATTATTTGGGTATAATCTTGGGTGCAACAAGAAGGAGACCTTCTACTTTGGAGGTTATTTTTGGAGGATCCTCCACTTAATTTCATGCTCAAGAACAATAAGAAGGAGTTCTTATTGTGCCCATATTGAACCGAAAAATCCCAATGTAAGGATGTTTTGGTCTTATCTTTTCTTTTATGCTTTTATATTTGCATGCATGATAACTAGATCCTAAATCATTAACTTAATGTAATTTAATGAACTAATTAAAGGAGTCTAATTAAAGGTCTAGGACTTTCATGTGGTATCAGAGCTCAATTGTTACATGCATGTCGATTTTAAGCATTAAAATCGAGTTATACGATAACTTGGGTAAAATTGAAAATTTGTGTTAAAAAATGGTTTGCACGAAATTTTTGATTTTCATGCATACCTACTGACCTCAAAATGGTTGTGGTCAAATTTGGTGATTTTATGGATTAATTTGCTATTTATTTTGATTTATGGCCTTTAAATCATGTTAATATGCATATTTTATGTTAAAAGTTAACTAAAAATAGTTGCATGTTGATTCTGGCCATGAAATTTTTATATGATCTCACATGCATGTTTTAAATACTGTATGTAAAATTTCGTGACTTTTAATTAAGTTTTGCATGGTGATTGATTTTTATAAGATAAAAGTCAATAAAGTGAGATTACTATGATCATAAAATTGAAACGTCCTTTTCTGGTCTTGAAAATTTTTGGTACATTTTATAATATGATTTAAATCATCTTGGTGAAATTTTATAATTTGTTTCACTATTTTACTATATTTAATGGTTTTTATTTGATAAAACCGTTGAATATTAAGTTATTTGTTCATAAACTTTATTCAAAAATTTTGGGCAAATTTTTCTTGTTTTTAGAGTTCCTGGATATGTTCCAGAATGTACAAAATTTTTGGGTTTCAAATTTTTATGATTTTTATATTTTACTTTGGGTTTAGTTCATAAACGTTATGATTAAACCTCTATATTTAGCAAATACGATCTATTCGAACTAATTAAATACAAACAAAGTTAGTGGGGACTAATTTTGAGTTCTAAATCAGTTTAGATAATTACTTTGAGCTTAAATACGATTTAAGTGTTGATTATTGATTTTTAATGGGTAAAAATCGATAAAATCCATAAAACCGAGCTAGAATGAGCATGATAAGTGTTAAGGGCGATTTTGGCATGATTTTTTCAGCATTTTATTTATGTTGTTATTTTTTGAATGAATGAATGTCATTTATTTAATTTTTAATGCAAGTTGTACCTAGTATGGCCTAGATTATTTTAATCGGTATTACCCGTAATGTAAGGGAATAGCGATTCGGTTGTAACTTTATTTGCGATCTCGAATCGCCGTTTCTAATAATTTAATTTCATTTTTAGATCAAATGTATAATAGAAATTTTATTTGTATCTTTTTGTAATTAATTATTATGAAGACGGAGATTCCCGAAGTCGGTGTTCCAAAAGACGGTGCCATGAAGAGGCAAGGGGCCAAGGAGTTGGTTTCCGATTTTGTAATGTACTAGTTAATTAGATTAGGTAGGTGGCCATACTAGAATTTATTAATTGCTTGCTTTATTTTTCCGTTCATACCAAAATCGCCAACATGCATCTTTATTTCTCGATTGTCAATTCAAAGTTATTCAATATTCACCGACTTAGTTCGCTTATAGGGAATTAATAACAAAATTGACAAGACCTCTCACATACATAAAAAAAAAAAAAATTGAGATTTAGCCTTACCAATTGAAGCACCTATGAACCCCGTGTTCATTAGGGCTACCACGCTCGTGGGTCCCTTTTTACCTCGGGTAAGTAGGGTGATGCGATCACAAGC
>JAIUZE010018106.1:0-38322 GCA_022085475.1 Heliosperma pusillum
GATCATGAACCATAAATCATTGAAGCATCCCAATATAATCAGATTTAAAGAGGTACGTACAAACCTGTTTTCAAAAACATCCCACATGACCTTGATTTCAAAATTTCTAGGTGCCCACATCCTATAACATTGACCTGACCCAACTCGACTGAAACCCAAACAAACAACGTCAATATGTAGAAATTCAAATATACCTTATCAAGTATCGACCACCAACTAATCGATCATGTCCAAACTCAATAATTACTCACTTTTGAAACATTTCAGACTTAAAATGACGTGATCCGAGTAAAATGCTAAACCCTAGCTAACCAAATTTATACGTGACCCAAGTGATCCATATCGTGACTGGCACTTGTATAAGACGCAAGCCGAATGGTGTCGAACACTACTCGAACTATGAAAGATGACAATTGTTTCGTAACAAAAGGGTCTTCCTTGTTGCTAGTTGTATTGAGGCCCCAAGAAATGTCTTAATCATAGATGTACGTCTTCACCTAGAAGCTACAATTGTCTTCATAAATTGTTCGATTCATACTAGATTGTCTTACACTCAGTTTATATAGTACACACTATAATTTCATCACGTCTTTCACATACATATCAACATATCACAAGCACGTAAAAGTCTTATATGAGTTTAAATCTCGTCAACATCATAACCCTGTAATTCTGGTTCGTATTACACAAGATTTTTTTTGTCTTTGTAAATTCATTAGCCAAAGAAGACAACACTAAAGTTAATTTCCCATCGAGTAGCTTGTAGGGAGTAGTTACGTACTTACGTACACGAATTACTTGTAGTGTAGGCAACATGTTTTAACGATTCTATTTTATTGTTTTTTTTTATCATAATCTTGAATATTTATTAATACTTTTAAGTTTTAACGTACGTAGATATTTATATAGTATGTACTCTCTCTTTTAATCTTCAACTACACTAATTAAATACAAGAGTCCAAGAAGTAGCATACTTTATATATATTCTATTCAAGATTACCTGCTAGTACTTCTTATCTGATCAATTTGATGACAGATTTGTGTGCGAAATAGATATGTCATATATAGTGTATCTATCGTTGTATTAAATCTGATGTGAAATTCTATTGAATTTGTTTTTCAATATCGTTATATGATTGTTAGAAAATAGATATGTACGAACATTAAATCAATGATAAAACTACACCGAATTGACTTCGCTTTTCTAATAGAACAATTGATCCTTTGTATTAGTGTCTGGGTTGTCCCAAATTTTCTTTGAGATAAGACGGTGTAATCTGAATTTGGCAAAGAAACGAAGATGTAAGTTAGAAGTTTTATACCTGGTTTGTTATATCGTTCAATGGTGCTGAAGTTGTGATAATTTTTCTGTGTCTCACGATCTTCTTATCTCCCGTCATTTATAGATAAGGAAGAGAACACGGGAGATTATTACCCCATCATAGTCATGCGAACGGAGAGTTATACCGTAAATTCATAAATAATTATGCAAGCTTATACTTTATACTTCCGAACTTACATTATATTACATTGAATTTACCAATACATAAACCAAACCCGATTATGCAAAAATGAACTGATAATACACAAATTCTCATTTGTGACGAGAGCGATCCGTCGCAAGCTTGCGACGGGTCAAATTCCCCTCACAAAGGAAAGTGAGGGGCAAGTGGGGGACAAATGGAGCACCCCACTTGCCTTGCCACTTGCTCTTTGTGAGGGGGATTTGATCCGTCGCAAGCTTGCGACGTGTCACCCCGTCACAAGCCAGACTTATTGCTGATAATAACGCTTAAAGCACCAACAATATTCATATGTAACGGTGCAATATTATTATGCGTAGACCGTAGTTAGTGACTAACAAAGACCATGTATGTCGTTAGTGGCTTTCCACAACTTATCCTGACCCATTTTACAGTAATTTTTTTATTGTTTATTGGTGACTCCTTATATATTCTTAGTGGTTACTCCCGCTAGCTATCTCAATTTTAAGTCTCTTGTAAAACAGATTTATAATATAATATTGTAAAACCATTAATAAAACACAATTATCATTAGCCAACAAAGGTAGGTAGTGGAGGTTGTTAGAATAGCGGTAATTAAGGTAACAGTAGGTCTTGCTTGTGACGGGTATTTTGTGAGAGGAAATGGGTAGAGGGGATAAGGTGGGCACCCCCCATGTGCTTCTCCACTCACCCTTGATGGATATTTTGTGAGAGAATATGGTACCCGTCTTAAACTTAAGACGGATACCCCGTCTTAAATGAGAATTTGTGTTAAGGTAAGGTATGATTTTATAATAACCCTTGTGCGCAACGGATGTATACAAATATTATTGCTCAAATTTGTACTTCTATTTTATCTCATTACGTGAATCACTATCATTATTTTTAGTAAAATGAAAAGTTATTAATCTTCTCTTTTGGAACTTATTCACAATTCTTCTTTCTCAAACAAATATAGTGTTAATTTTACTCCCTAGATATCACGTAACGGACGCAAAATCTCAATTTTGGACATAACACGTCATAGCTAGTTGTCAAATTGTGTCGTGAAATGAGAAAGTTAGAAACAAGTTAGAAAAAAGAATGTTGAGTTATACGAGCAATTGTTAATTTCTCTACCTAAATTGTAAGCTAAATTATTGTTAGGGTTACGTAACTACCCTTTTCTAATATTCGCTTTGAATTATAAGTTGTCGAAAAAACTAGGGAATTAAATTCAATCAGAATACCGTTGTTTTTACTCGTATAAGTTCTTCCTGTCTCGGTCATTTACTTAATTAATTTTGTTTAGAATATCTCCTGATAAATATGGTAAATAACTGACTTGGATGTAAAGTGGTTAAAAATTGACGGGTTGGGTGCAGGTCTTTCTAACCCCCACGCATTTGGCGATAGTAATGGAATATGCAGCCGGAGGTGAGCTTTTCGAAAGAATTTGCACGGCCGGTCGTTTTAGTGAAGACGAGGTTTTGCCTCCCTTTCAGTTCACCCATCGATCTCCAATATATGTACTTGTTTTAATCATCTTATGACGATTATCTGTATGTCAGGCAAGGTACTATTTCCAGCAACTGATATCAGGAGTGAGTTACTGTCATTCCATGGTACGTTCACCTTCATCATACACTATATATCGTACTCGCCTTAACCCGTTTCATAGAAACCAACGAGTACTAAACAATGCACATTAAAAGACTCTGTTTGCCCCAGTCAATTCTGTACACATTATTTCATCTTTTGCGTCATGCTATTTTTTTTGTTCGACATGTTTTTTTTTTTACTATAGCAACATTACTAAGGTGACATGGTTATAATCTTTGTGCGAAAAAGAAACGTATATGATTCACATCTTACACGATGCAGCTAATTTGCCACAGAGATTTGAAGCTGGAAAACACACTATTAGACGATAGCCCAGAGCCGCGTCTAAAGATATGTGACTTTGGGTATTCCAAGTCGGCGGAATTTCATTCACAACCTAAATCGACAGTGGGAACACCAGCCTACATTGCGCCTGAAGTATTATCCAGGAAAGAGTACGATGGAAAGGTATATACAATTATACATACATCTTTTATTTCTGTCTTTTTTCTGTTACCCTTTTCTTTCAAGTTGACAATATATATGTTCATGTTTCTTGGTCACCTAATTTAGTGTTAAAATGTCCTTATCATTGAGCAATATAGATTGCAGATGTTTGGTCATGTGGGGTTACTCTGTATGTAATGCTAGTTGGAGCTTATCCTTTTGAAGATCCCGAGGACCCGAGAAATTTCAAGATTACGATCCAGGTAACTACTACACTTCTGTTTAATATCACTCTAATACAAGCTAATTATATGAATATCTTACTATTCACTCTCTCACATTTTGAGTAACATTAGTGTTTTGAGTAACATTAATAAAAACGATAGTAAATTTATCATTACTCATATTATAGGTCATCTTTTTACTTAATTCGACTCGCATTGAATTAAATTAGATTATTTTTATCGTATATGATGATGTTTAGTAAATGGTTTTATAATGCAGAGGATACTGAGTGTGCACTATTCCATCCCTGATTATGTTCGACTCTCCCAAGACTGCAACCACCTTCTCTCTCGATTGTTTGTTGCCAATCCTGATAAGGTTGTTCTTCATACTAACTTCTAAAATTACTATTTCCATTTTACCAAATTATGATTTCAATATTATTTTATTGGCTTTGGAATTAAGTTTGATAATAAAATTAATTCTTGCATATTAATGGGTGTTGTCAGTTGTCAGTTGTCACCCTTTGGCCTTTTCTAACAATGAAAATTTAAATTCTTGTTAAAATTAAATTTTCGATTTATAGTTGTCCCTTCTAGCTTCAAATCTTGAATTTGCCACTAAAATTCATGGCAACATCTTTTACCCCCTATCAAAAATTTAGGTTTTCTTATCAACCTCTTACCTTTAGCCATGTCATATAAAACGGCTCCTACTGAGTTCAGTACAATAAGGTAAGTAGGTAACGCTAATTTATTTTAATTTATAAATGGTAGAATATGATCTTAATAGGCCACTAGATAACATGTATTGGCAACTATATGTGTAGAGAATAACAATAGAAGAGATCAAGAAACACCCATGGTTTGTGAAGAATAAGGGAGTTGAATACATGGAGGAAGAAAAAGAAGAATTAAAAGCCAAGGAAAATGAAGAAACATGCCAAAGTGAAGAGGATATGGTAAGCATAATAGAGGAAGCAAGAAAGACTCCAAAGAGTGGGGCCACATTACTACTCGGGGATGAACTACTCTTAGGAGGCAGTTTGGATCTTGATGACAGTGAGCTTGATGCTGACCTTGATGATTTGTATGATTAATTAACTACTCCCATGACCCATCACATTATTCCTCCTTCATTCATCCCTTATCCCGTAATTTGCGAGAGTTATTGAGACATGCGACAAGTGGGTTGTTGCTGTATCACATTCCTTCCTTGCCTTATTATAGAGCTTGAAGCCTATATATAATTGTATTCAATATTTAAGGGGCTTTTTGCTTGGTGGTCACACAATAAAGAATCCTTTTTGCAAAGGTTGTAAGTGGTGGATTTAACATTTTCATATATTGTGTGTTTGTAGATGATGAGGGGTTTACATTTTGTATTAATATTGTAATTAAAACACGATTGTAATTTAATGGTTGGTCCTTAAAGAGTAGTTTCTAAAACTTGTAAATAAAACTAGTTTTGGTACCCGTGAAATTCACGGGATTCTAAAATTTGGTGCCTTAATCAACTTAGTTTGTATTTTGTTGCCAACTATATTGAGAAATAACTAATATGTCTTGAACTTAAAATGAATCTCTTAACGGGAAAGAATTTGCCTGAAAAATAAGGTCCTTGTAATGGTAATGATTGTGTGCTTGCATTGTGCATTTGAGATTTATATAATTCCAGAAGCATCTCAAACTCAAAAATAAAGACCATTGTCATATTAACAAAACAACATTCTTTTTAGTAAAACTGTATAAGCGAACTTAATTGTTTCCGGTCATTTGTTTATTATTTCTATTTTAGAGTGCCTTATTCATTTATTTAACATTATATATTAAAGATGTATTTTATGGGTATTTTGATATCCCAATAGAGCTATTATTCACTTATCATCCAATGTTCCTACTTACAAATGATCCCCTCCCCAAAAATAAAGGTAAACAAATTACCGGGACGAAGGGAGTAAAACACAAAATAGGGTACTCCATCTTGACGTAAAAATGTAGGACGATGATAGGGCGCCACCGGGTGGTACTCAATTTCGGTACCACCCAAATTAAAATAATTAAAAATTAAAATCAATTTTTGAATTTGCGCCAAATTCAAAAGGATAAGAGTGTAATTTTAGCATGAATAAATGAAATCAATACAATTTTTTACTATCAACATCATCTTCTTGGATCTGATTCTTTCCATAGAAGTTTCATTAAATTTTCTAATTCCAAAGTCCAAAGTTTTGGGTTGTCTGTTATGTCATGAATACCATTAAACATCTCCCCTAAAACTTACTGCTTAGCTTACTACTTACTTAATTGATTACCATTAAACATCTCCCCTAGTAAGTATGCACCCAATTATTTTCCTAACCCTAACTAAATTTATATAATTAGATGATTAATTGCCTGAATCCATAAGCAAAAGTTGTGATGGAATTGAGAAGAAATCAGATGAATCCATGATGACACTAACTTGAAATAGTTTATAAAATCAAAACTTCCCATAATACCCTTTATTAATGAAAAGATTAGAATTTGAAAACTTGAGTGGGGGGAATGAAAATAAAGGGAAAATTACTAAACTAACCCGGGTGGTACTGAAATTGTGTACCACCCGGTGGCGCTATCTCATTATTCAAAAATGTATGTACTCCATCTCCATTCTCAGTCCAAACTTATCATAACATACTATTTATGTCCCAACACCTCTGCATTATGGATCCAAACAAATCAAATATATGACCAAACAAACTCCTAGCCCTTTGATTGTAGTTATGTACTACCCTAATCCCATTTTAAGTCTTACTTGTATTTTGGAATGATTTAGAAGCCTTGATGGAAAAGGGAGAATATCAAAAATCCACTTTTCCTTGCTCAAAATAGAAATAATTAAACTTAAAAAATATGATAAAATTTCCTAAAATAATAAGAGAAAATTGCAATCAAATTGAAATGGAGTGAATACAGGTTGATCAAATGAAGAGAATCAATCATACCCCCTCCTATACAATCTAAAATACCAACTTACTTTTTAGAGTTCAAACTTTCAAAACTTTGACCGTTTATAAATCGGAATATATAGAACTTTGAAAGACGAAATCAATATATTTGGTTTTGTCTTGGAAATATCTTTCCTAAACTTATATTTTTAGTAAAATAATTTTAGATATAAAGGAATAAAAACGCATTCAAAGCAAATGGGTACATTGGATTGGATATGAGGGAGTATTTCCTAACTGTTACAGTGCTACATAATAAGCTTATACAAAACCCAAAGACCAAGTTAGATACAACTCTATATTCCGTAATTATACGTTGAACATCAATGAAATATTGTTGTAAAAAGAGTTTTACCCGAAGAGGGTTTGTTTGAGAAACTAAATGAACATCGAACAAATGAAAAAGAGTCAAGGTATGAGAAAACAAACCGTGGTCACTCATATGCATAAATACTCTCTTATTTTAGGTCATTGATTATATTAATCGAGTATCTAATGTGAAGGTTATTGATTATGGAGAAAACATCAATAGGGAGACGATGAGAGCGGATTCTTGAGTTTCCAGTGTCGTTCAACTATATTTGACCATAGTAAATATGAACCGATAGTAACTGCAATACATGTTTTTTTTTCCTTTTTTCCACGTGGCATCGTGTTAGAGTCCATATCTATAACATAGAAACACCCATCAAGAAACACTCAATTTACCCTTTTTATATTATTACTAGTTTAATTTCCCGTGAAAATCACGGGATATTTTAATTTTTGATTAATAATTGTTTGCTCACGTAAATTTTATTTACTGTTTGAATAGTGGGTTGATATTCACTTTTTTCTTTAATAATTTTTTTTGTTATTGTAGTAACCTATTCTCACTTTACATTTGTAATCGAATGATATCATTTTTTGCTCGAAGTCAAAATGATATTTTTCTTTGTCCAACTTTATTAAAATAATAATTAGTATATTGATTACTACTTTGCCTTTTCATCTTTTATTTTTTTATCTTTTTTTAAAAAAAAAAAAGAAGATTGATCTATCATGTAATTGTAGCACGCCATGTGTCATTCCATTAACTACTCAATCTAGCCTTTTTATATTATTGTATAGATTTGTGTATTGGAGATCAACTTAGGTCCTACGACATATTATATTTTACTTAATATCAGCTTATATTTAGCTCCGTTCAGTTTAGCTTATTTTAGCTCAATATTATCATTAAAATTAACACTAATATTATTAGTATAATTAATAATTAATAATAATAATAATAATAAGTTGCGGTGTTTTAGATTGTCTCGAAAAGGCATCCAGTTAAATAAAATAAAATAAAAAAGACTTGACATTCGCAAATATTTTTCCTTTGAAAGGCATCATGTTAAGTAAATAAAAAAAACTTGTTATCATTAAATTATTATTAATTATTTATAATTTAATCATTTAATCAAACTATAATATCTTCATTACGCCAAATTATAATCCATTACTTTAAATAAAATAAAACTGGTATGAATCTATAAACTATAAATTGCTAAATCTTTTATTAATGCTATTATTATACTCCACTAGAGAATTATTGACACATACTTACCTCGTATAATACGAAACTATAAACTTATGTTATTAGCTATGTAACAAAAAAATCATTTAAATAAATTGAGAAAAATTATAGTTTGAAATCATTAGTTTTGTGGTGAAAAAATATTCATCAAAACACATTTCATGGCTTTATTTACTCTGATTAGTTTTTTAGTTTTAACTCTTTTTTTTCATATAAAAATATAATGGGGTGAAATATGAAAAATTGATATGTCAATTTAAAATTTAGAAATAATATACTAAGAAATAAAAACTTAATATATCGTGCATGCATTGCAAAGCATTTATACTAGTAATTATTATTATTATTATTATTATTTTAATTGATAATTAGTTAAATGTTAAAAAAAAAAAAGAGAAATAGATAAAAGTTTCAAAAGCAAAACCAAATAATTATATAATACTATAATACTTCGTCACGGTGAATTGTTGTCCATTCATTTTGTCACAAAGACCAAGAAAAGAGTGAGAATCATTTGTGGTTCCACTTAGTGGAAGACAAGTGGACAATAATCCTATTGGGTGATCAAATTACTCGTAGAAATATAAAGGACAATAATTCACTTAGACATCCTAAAAAAGAACGGAGTTTATTTTCGCAGTACATATTTTACTCATTTTAGTACATTTTGTGTCTAACTTTCCATTTACTACCCTGGGCTAAAAAAAATTGAAAACCAATTCTTTCTACCTTCTCTCTATTTTCAATCCTTACCTCCTCCAAAATTTTCAATTATCAATGATTATTCCGCCATAGAATAGGTAGTTAATTCAACAATTGATTATTACGAATCAAATTGAATCATTGTTATAATCTTGTATCTTATTTTAAATTTGGGTCCTGATTATAACAATTAGGGTTAATATTGAAATTAATTAGGGATTAATTAGTGTGGGGTGGTTTGGGGTATTTATTGTCGCCGGTGCGTGACTGAGGTGGTCGACGATGGACGTCGTAGGCGGCGTACTGTCTACCCAGAAGGGATGTGACGAGAAGCAGGTACGTTGTAGTACAATAAATTTAAAAAAAAAAATGCAGTACATTGTTTCACGTACAACACATATGCGGACATAACACCACAACCCCACGCACCACCCGGACCCACCCACCCCCGACGCACGCCAACCTCCGCCCTACATGTCGTCGGTCTGGTCAGCCGTCAAAGTCCCTCCTGGCGGCGACGCTGGCACGGTGCGTTGCAACCACCGTAGCCTGATTCCCTACCAAACGCAACCAAGCACCATGAGCCACCCCAATGAAACCCACCGATAGTGATCTAGTTCGCCGACGACCACCTCTGATGACGGCATAAGATGAGTAAAATGGGAGAAAGGGTATGTGAAATTAAAGAAAATATATTAGAGAGAAGTTAGAAGGGAAATGATTGGGGAAATGTTAAGGGTATAATTGTCAACTGTGTACTGAATTGAGTAAAATGTGTACTGCGAAAATCAGTACCCAAAAAGAATAGGACAACAATTGACCGAGACGAAGGGAGTAATAGCTTAGTACAATCTAAAACCATTCAATTCCGATACATTTAGTATTTCATCAACATAAATGACATCATCTAGGTTTGCAAATCATCGTCCACAACTCCATATGTTCTATTCTATGAGTGGTATACCAAGTTCATATCCTAATTTGTGGTATTTTAACTGTGTAGGCTGATTAGTCTTCACCCTTTTGATGATGTCAAGAGGAGGAGGTGAACTTATGATGTGTTAACAACTGAACATGCTTATTAATTAACTCTTGCTTTGTATCCTAAGCCGTAACTGAGCTAGCAGACACTGCACCAAACATCATCCGGAGGTTATGACTTATGACACAACTCCATCCGTCTAGCCCTACGGTTACTTCCATACACACTAGCGAGGAAATCAGCACATTTAACGCAAGATGTATAGCTTTACAGTGAATATACCCACTAGCATGTATAGCTTTACAGTGAATTTAGCCCATTGTATTCCACGAAGACTAGTCTTTTCAACTCCGCGAATCTAATTAAGCCGACAAGTATCCTTCTGGCTATAGATTTGCAACCCAATTACCCAAACCATGTAGAAACATATCTGACAGTAACAACTTTGAAGCATATGAACTGTGTTTACAAGAGTACTTTAAAGAACCTAACATAAAATGTGGAGAAGATAGACTTACAAATGCCACAAGTAAACTGGTTCCGCATCACAGTTGAAAGGTTGGTGTAATAATGAATCAAAGAGGCAGCCATGTAGCAACGGCTAGCAAAGGAAGCATTAACAATAGTCCATGGTTGACAATGTTCTCCATTGTTGCAAGGCTATCAAGCTTGTTTTGCCAAGTTTTCCATAAAAGGTGAAGTGGGTGACCCTGATCATACAAAACTGCATTATATTCATGACAACTTGGAAAAAAAATTCATGAGCAAGATCTCAGAAGACCCAGATTTTGATACTCCGTAGTTGCTTGATTTTAATTTTTAGTGGGGTTAATGGGCAATGATTTGAATAAAAAGAATTAGTCTCGAGAGAATAAGTATTGATATAACTCGGAAACACTGAGATTTGAGCAGTCAAGAGGCAATGTAGGGAGCTTACTTTTAGGTCTGATACATGGTCCAAGTCAGTATCAGTTAGCAGCTTTGCTGGATTCTCCATGTCTGATGATGCTTGGTGATGCGACATCCTGCCTTCATTGCTAATAACATCCTTGTTCGAGAATGCTTTATAAGCAGATTTGGTGGGAATTGTCTCCATGACTGAACCAAAGAAATTTGTCACAGGAACCTACAGAGAAAGCATATATGAGAAAGGTTTCCCGTGGTTCACCACGCAGAACAGGACTATTTTAATGGGATCACGGTTGCCTAATTTATAATATGCCCCTATACGAATTCACAATGCGGATAAATGATAAGAAAAATTAGAATATATATGACAGATTTTAACCAAATACCAAAATATTTCTAATATGGACACAAAAAGGGTGAATTATTGCGTGATTTGCTAGGATTTTGAGCCAATCCAGTAGCTCGGGATAGAATGGAACATAGAAATGCCATATATCTTAGGGCTTGTTTGGATAACAAAAGTAGAGGGGAAGGGGATGAACGGAAGGGAAAGGGAGGGAGGGATGGGGAGGAGGAAGGGAGTTTTCCCTACTCTCTCCTTTGTTGGAGGGATTTTGATTACGCTTGGAGGAGGGAAAAGGGATCCCTTCAAATACCTTCCCCTCCATTTCCCTCCTACCTCATTTGTTATTCAAACAAAGAATTTTGTATCCCTCCCTTGCCCTCGGGCTTGTTTGGATGAGGGGATTTGGAGGGAAAGAAAGGGGAGGGGGGAGGGGGGAGGGATACAAAATCCCTTGTTTGGATAATAAATGGAGTACGAGGCAAATGGAGGGGGAGGGATCAATTTTCCCTCCTCCAAGCCTACTCAAAATCCTTCCACCATAGGGTTTGGAAGGAAAACTTCCCTTCTACATTCTCCCTCCCTTTCCCTCCACTTTTGCTATCCAAACACGCCCTTACAACAGAGGGAATTTTATAACATTATGGCATGATTTCGACCATAATTTGACTCCTAACCTGGCTGTGTCCACATGTTTATTGGTTAAACAAAAAAATGATTTTAATAACCAACTTTGGTTGGAAACTGGAAATATGGGATGGTGCATTGATATTTCTAGTATAAGTCCAAAATAGGGAAGAACGCGTCAAAATAGGAGCAAAGCCTGACATACCTCTTCTAGGCTACGCTGGTATAAATCTGTTCGATAATAAGCGGTAGACATAAGCGAGTTGGGGTTGTAAGAATTGAACAAACTGCCAAAAAGACAAATTTTATTAGAGAAAAACCCACCAATGAATTGACCTACAGAGTAGAGACTCGCTACATAGCTGTCATGTACTTTACAATCCATATCTGTTAAAAGCATTCCAAGGCAATTTAATTTTTTTACGTAATTTCGTAAGTGTATAAAGCTACTTAAGTGAGCATTTGTGTCTTTAAATGTAAATACAGTAGACTATGCTTGGAGGAACTGTGTAATTGGATGAAGATCAGAATTCCTGAGTCTGATGTGTACTAAATTGGTGCATCAGACTCAAGTATAGATATTTGACGCAGAAACAGATGACTACTGCTGCTGAAATGGGAAGCTTGGAATGTTAGCAGGATTGAGCATAAGGTAATACGGAGTACAACCCAAGGCTGTGATCAGACGTGTCCAAGAGTATATTCAAGGAAGACATTTGATGAAGATGTGGAGTATAAAGCATTGTATTGATCCTATTTCACTACAAGTGATTGGTTTGTAATGTTACATTTAAGCAGTTGAGTATTGTCATGATCTAGGCCTAGGTAGGCATGTATGGGGTGTAAGATTGGAAAGTTCTACTAATATAATTTTTACATTTCACCAGAAAAGTAAGGCTTCAGCGTGTCTATGACCAAGTCTGAATCGATACTGACTCGTATTTTATTTTTTTGCTAGAAGCGGGGATTTAATAATGGTATTTTTTAACAAAATTACTACTCATAAATGTTGGGCAGTATCTAACAAAATAAAAGATACGTAATTGTTCGCAGAAAGAACCAACTGTTAGATTGTATATCGCTATATCAACTGAAAGACAACATTTTAATGTACCTTGTCAAGGAGGCATTGGCATATATATTTAGCCTCTCAAAGAAAGCAAGGGTATAATAAGTGAAGCGATCTACAACAGAAACACCGACCTGAAATGGAGAAAGGTCACATATAAGATAACAACCTCCATGATCCTCACAACTATGCAGAACCCAGGGTGAAAATAGTTTCCATATCCAAGTTCACTAAGATAGATGCTAGATAACAACAAGAACAATTTCAAAAGACTACTCACATCAGAGTCCAAGTGGTGTGAATAAGAGTTTTCTCCTTTCAAACTGCTCCCAATTGCCAAAACACCAGGTGATTCAAGCTGAAAAGTGGAAACACAACTTTAACTATACTTTCCTTGTCTTTCAATTACTAAACAGATGTCCAATTTGAATTTAAGATCTCATTTAAACAGAAAGATTGACAGTTCAACAAACGAAGGCAATATAATCAGCAAACTATTCACACTACAAAATTTTTAGCCACCGATAAATCAAGTTACGTTATATAGCTTTACCCTGTTTTCCAAGTAGAAAACAAAGGTTCAATTAGAGATCCAGTATACATACCGACGGAAGTATCCAGTATACAGACCGACAGAAGGATTTGCAGTGCGAGAAAAGAATGGCAGCATATTTAGCAAGCAATTGGTAAGTAAAAGATGTATCCACATATAAATCAAGCTTAAGGCTTTGTTTAAAGGGAAGGGAGGGGGACAAATCTACTGTTTGGTTTGCAAGTGATGTTGAAGGGAAATGGAGAGGGAGTAAAATGGAGGAAATATTTGGAGGGAAAATGACATTGTTCGATTCGCCCTCCCTCCCTTTACCTCCTCTTTTTGTATCCAACCAAAGGTAAGAAAAGCTCTAGGTCCATTGTCAGTTGTTGATTACAGAGAGATATAAAGAATACTTGCACAAGAACTCATGATCAGTATGTAGCCCAGTCAATTTTATTTTTCCTCCTTTATTTTCCACATTTTCTATCAGCTTCTTCGGCCAACCCTTGGGTTAGCACACAAAGAGGCATACCCTCTCCGAAAAGAAAATGTAAATAAAGATAGAAAAGTAAATAAGACAGACAGATTTAGGAAGAAAGGTTAACAGAAGTGCACATTCAATCACTTGCACCAGCATGAAGGCTACTGCCGACATAATTAAGGTCAGTAAGGATATCACTTGTATACACCCTTCCCTGAAGTCTCAGAGCTACTTTATAATAAAAGAAAAACATTATTTTCAGCCATTTTGCCTTATCCATCATATAAGCAATGAATATTAAGTCTTTGATTCCATTGTAAATAGAGTAGTATATCATCCTAAAATGTTTTCCAAATATATTCTCCTTTTTAGACAAAGGGACTAAAAGAGAGGGAAATAATTTGTTTCCGACCATGAGGCGATTGCTAACCTGATTGAAAAGAGTGGCAGCCTGGCAAGTGTCAACCATTATGAGAAGCTCCTTAAATCTGAAACATAAAGAGATATCTCCACCTAGTCAGCAGTCTAAAGTTTCAAGGCCTTTGACATGGGATTAGGAAGTGTCCTACACCCCTAACAATAAGGCTATGGCTACACCCATGAGATTACAAGACAACTGCCAGCACCAAAAGTTCAACTTGATACTTTCAATGGCAATAGTATCTTTGTTTTCAGAGACCAGGTAACTTACAATAAACCTGGTCGACGCAACCATCCTGTTTGTGTACATGATTACGGAAGGCCACTGAAGACAATAGGTCTCCTAGCATTCCACCAAATACTAATTTTTTAAGATCAGGTGGTGGGACAAATATATTATCCTGTGTGTCTATTATGCTAATGTCACATGCGACCAAAAAAATAACTATAAAACCCTCTCTTCCTCAGCCACCTCATGTAAACCAACTTAAAAAAACACTTGTGAAGCACTTAAACTGTGTAGACAATCAGAGATCGAAAAAATCCCGGTACATTTACAAAGGCTTTTCTAAGTGCATATAAGATATACACACCCACCTCATGTAAGGCAGCCCAGATAACACAACTGTCAATCCCACATCTGAGCATAATCTAGAGATCTATTATTTTACTGAAATACAGGAATAAAAAATTACTACTAACTATCAGAATCACATAAGATGCGACAGACTCATCTACTTGAGATGTTTAATAAGAATCGGCTTCAACGGAGTCATAGTGCCCACTATTGCAGAGTGACTATAAAGACTATAAAGATGGCTAAAACATGAAAAACACGGTTACATCTTTCATTTACCTTAGACACTTTGTCTCCACACTTTGTCTCCATACAAAAAACCAAACACAAGCTACGCTACCTTCACGTTAAAATCATGCATGCTAATAAGCGCAAAGTATCTAAATACTAGAAAGATATGAAACTGGGATAAAGTTTACCTACGCTTTTCTTTCATTTGCTTCACCGCATCAGCTAAATCATGACTTTGAAGTTCCTCTGAATCTTGAAACTTCAGAAATTCATCACCTCCATGACCAGTCATATACAGAAGAATGTGACTTCCCTCATCACTTAAGAGCCGTTTTGACCTTGGAACAGCATTTTCGTGACGACCAGTTAATACCCTCAAAAAATTTTCTACAGTGACCTCATAGCCTCTATAATCAACCTGCAAGAAGACAATTTTTCAATACAATCCAAAGGTGTGACTGTACTGTTTAATAAATAAGATACTATTAAGAATCAATGGTGCAGTGGAAGACAAGGAGCATTGTAAGCTAAATAGTTGCAAAAGGCCCCAGGTCCCTAACTGATATAAATAACAGTCACTTGACCACCATACTGGGAATACTAACTGTGTTTACCAATCATGAACAACTGAATCAGGACACACCAAACAAAGATTAAAATGTTGAAACAATAACTTCTCTATCAGTTAGAATTGTACCAAATGCAGTTTCTAGGCGTTGCAGAATCACAGCTGCTTGGGACTAGCGTTACCACTAACCAACTACCTTGATGAAAGATTAGAAACTAGATGATGGACTGCACATGGGGACATTAATCTCAGAAGGCACAGAATATCGAAGAGCCAAAAGCATACATACTTATCAACCTGACTTAACAGAAGAGAGCGAAATAAAGCATAAACAGGGTTTGAGAATGTCTGTCTTAAAGAAAGATTACCCAAAAAAGACATCCCTGTTTAAATTTGAAAATTGCATTTTGGAAGCAAGATAATTTATATACACTAAAAATGAACAAAATTTTAATTTTTAAGCTATATTCTTTTGAATAAAAAATGCCGCAAGCATCAAGTTACTTCCATATCATAAATGAAATAAACCACCTAATGCAAATGATTCACCTCGACGTTGTCTCCATACAAGTTAAGTCTATGGTTCTCATTGTTAAAAACTTGTGCAGGGTACTTGTTTCGGGAATTGCAAGCCATATCATCTGCTAGCATCAGTATTATCCTTTCATCAGGTATCCCAAGTCTCTTTACAGTCCTAATAAAAAAGATGACTTAAAAGAACTCGGGGAGACAATAACATTGGATAATGTGGGTGGGCAAGAATGAACAAATCGATTGTTAACTTACCTATACAAAGACAGTGTGTTGGCCATGTGCCTATAATTAAACCTTTACAAGCAACAACAAAAATTAGTGTAAATGAGATCCACACGAATGCACCATCAGCCTTAAACTAAAAAAGCTAAAACGATATTATTCCCCAAGCATAATCCAAATAACGTACACGAGATGAGCAAACATGCAGATTACACGCAAAACTGCACAGCAACGTAAACTACAATTATACCTCCATCAAAGAATAAGTCATTTGACTCATCAGAAAGTCCAGCACTCAAAACATCCCGATCCATGTATTGTAGATAATTTGGTTCGTAGAAAACAGTTTCCATTTCAGCAACTCATTAACCATCATTCAATTATGAATAAAATGGAACTAGAATTGGGTAAAACCTCCTCTGATTACATTTTCCAGAACCCTCAAAACCTCCTTTTTTGTTTAAAACCCATCAAGCAACGTAAAAAAGCCATTAATCTAATCACACTTCTATAAATTCAGTAACACAGCAAATAAAATTAATAATACTCCCACCACCTGATCAGTTATTTACCTTTCCTTAATTAAATACCCTTCACGAAGACTAAAAAATGTAAACAAATGACTTGGACGGAGGGAGTACATAATCCCCAGCTTAATAAAACTTAAATCAAGAGGTAAACCAATCAAATCTCAAAGAAATCAAAACACCGACATGGGTATGTATGAAGTATGAACTGAGCAGCACTTATCTCTTGCCAAAATACAAGGGAAAAAAAAGAGCAATATTGGAAGATGAAGAAATAAAAATACCAGAAACGAGAGGTGCAAACTAAGACAGCCCAGTTGTTGGTATGCATTGTTGAATCAGCAGCAACTAATTGGTGATTGTTTTGATGAACTAGAACTGCAAGTAATATTATCATCCAAATTGCCGAACTAGCTACCATTCTCTTCTCCATTTTCTTACTCAATCTGATTTGCAATTACAAAGAACTGTTAAATATTCGTAGATCGCAAAGGGGCATGAAATGTCAATTTGAAGTGTTTAGTTATAAAGTTCTTAAGTTTTTTGGATATTCTACATGTACCTCAATGTTTTTTTTTTCATATTTTATAATTTAACCTTTTTTTTGTGAAAAAAACATTGACCGTTAATAACTGTTGATTGCTGAAGATGACAATTTTTCCTTTCAAGCTGAAGATCTTATTTGACAAAAAATAGTTACATTTATGAAATCGTAACCATGAGATATGGTCAGTCCAAGTGACAATAACGTTTTTTTCCAGATCGAATATACGATCAATTTGAAAAAAAAAATAAGTCGTCGCATTCCGAACTAGTGACCATGAATTATAAGGCGTCAAATTTTTTTTTAGTAGAAAAGCAGCGGTCTCCCTTAGAAACTCAAAAAACTAGGGGTATCATGTAAAATATCCGTAAGTTTTATAATTTTTGCGGGGTGGTAAAGGGAGCGAAAAGGGTAAATATGTCGCTGACGGAGTGACGGGGTACAAACCTAGGTCATGACTCATGAGTACCACCCCTCACGAATTAGCTATTTTCCTCTCAGATCATAGAACCGATAATTAGCACGAACACAAGTACTGATTGGACACTAGGTGTAAATCGGTCGATTCAGGTTGGCTTAATTAGCAAATCACGAAGAGCGCCTTATGCGGCAATGCACTACGGTATCAGGAAGAAAATCAATTTAGTTTTGAGATGGTCATGAGAGGTGGTACTCGTAACATGGATACGACTACCTATATAATGCACTTTGCACCAAAACCCTAGAGAAATTAGGGGGGAAACATAGCAGTATAAAAGGAATTGAAAATAAGGAAAACATACATGGTGAGTGGTGGTGAATCTGGTGATGGAAGGCAGGATGAGTAGAATGGGAGAAGGAAAGCGGAAACCTGAGCTGGTGATCAAAATGGTTCGATCATTTTAGCAACATCTTTTAGAAGGGCGAATGTGGTTTTGACGGTTTTCAGTGGTGACAGACTGGGCTTGGCCGCTTTGGGTGGTGGTGAGAGAATGGGTATTGCCGTATAACCGTATTTATTGGTATGCTGGTCTCAAATGAGGGGCCGGGATTGAGTTTTGGTGGTATTTGTCGTTTTGGGTTTGTTTAAACAGTAGGTCTCCCTTGTGACGGGTCGGACCTTACGACGGATTTTTCCTCTAACAAAATGGGTAGAGGGAAAATGTGGGGCACCCCCATGTGCTTCCCCTTTTCTCTTAAATGGGTCATTTGTGAGGGAAAGTGGTACCCGTCGCAAGCTTGTGACGGATACTTCCCGTCACAAACAAGAATTTGTGTTGTTTAAAACTATTTATTAAAATGATAATTACGTAGGTTTGAATTTCGCGAATCAAAAATACTGAAGAAATATGGCGTGTTTCTAGTGAGTAGGAAAATACAAACTTATAAAAATGGACTAAAAGCAAACACGCCATTGGGAATGGTGGGTTTACTGAAAGAGACACGTCATTCACTCATTCCCATTGGCGTGTCTGTGAACAATACAATTTTTTATTTTTTATTTTTTTTTAAAAAAAAAAAAATTAAAGACACGCCATTAGGAATGGCGTGTTTGTTCCGTATTTCAGGTTTTGAAAACCCGAACCTATGTGAACACCATTTTGATAAATAGTTTTGAATACCACCCAAAACGACAAATACTTATTTTTTGAACATTATTTTAAAAATACTTTCAGTTTTGGTTTACAATTAACCTTTTTTTTTCCAACCAAAATGAAAATTTATTGGTTAGTCTTTATGGTAATATTTAGTTTTTTTTGGATCACACGTGCTAATTCTACATTGTTTTTAAAAAAAAAAAGAACAAAAGAGGTAGCATTGTGGTGCATTACTACGTATTACCGTAACCTGTAACTTTTGTTCGGTCAATTTGCACCAGTAAGTAGTTGAGCTGTCGGATGGCATGACATTGATAGGTGATGACTAAGCGTTGACAAAGTACCCTACTCTAACCAACAAGGCAACAACCATCACCTACTCCCTTTATTATTACCACCACAATCACAGTCTCTGCTACAACCACCACCAGCATTACCACTAGCGCCTCCCCACCATTTACCGACCTTCGCCGAACTACGGTTAACACTTCCCCACCCATCACCGTCTGCCGCCACCCTCAAAACACCAGCCCCACCTTCCACAAGTGTTAATGACCCAACGTTTAAACTTCTCCCCCACTCTTTTAATCTCATCTCACTCTCTTAATGACACTAGATCTTGGTGTTTATGGAGAGGAAGAGGGGGTTTCTAAGACCGTGGGGTTGGATAGGGGAGGGGTGGCTAGGTAGGATGCGAGTGAAGATGGTGGTGGTTTTGGCGTGGGGAGTTGATGAGAGGGGGAAATGGTGGTGGTTGTAGGATAGGGGGTAGTTGTGACGTCCGACAACCAAAATAATGGCGTGAGGAGGTGATATTTGGTGGTTCGGGGAGGGGTTGTGTAACGCCCCGAAAAAAACAGAGACAAGTAGCTCAAAATAGCTCTTTATATTAATAATAGACAGCAGCGGAACTACAAGGCGTCACAGCCGTATTTTCCCTCCGGAAAATATAAGGCTTATACAATAAATTAAATACACTTACAATGCTAAAACTAAAAACTCTATTTATTTAATTAAACATTTTATAAGTCTCGTCTTCTTTATGGATTTTCTCACTCTTGCCCCCCCCCCCCCCCCGATACTTGTACCTGAAAAATATATACAAATAACGGGATCAGCCAACCACAGGCTGAGTATGACTCTGATAGCCTTCACCGGCCTTATGTCATTTTCATTATTCATTTTTCCTTATTACTCATTAATATCACGTCATCGAGTATAATAACTTACCATCATACAGTATTTCATGCCAACCAGTCAGGTCTCCAATCATTATATCATTTCTTATTTTCATAAGAACACATATTCATATCACAATAGTGTCGGTCTACCATTACTGAACAAGAGAGACATTACGGAGATACACACTCCCTCAGGTCTAAGACCCACCTCCATGTACACAGGATAAGATCCTCAGGTCTAAGACCCACCTCGGCTATTGCCGGATAACAGAACCGTAGTTCACATGGAGCCGCGCCCCCTTCCGTGTACACAGGTTACAAAATAATGTCATATTTATCCAATAATCGTATCCCGAATGCTACAATTGGCCAATTATACATTATAACAAAAGTATCATCATGACAACCATTATTACAGTCATATATTCATCGAACAATTAATATAACATGTGATCAATATAACAATAATATACATTTTAATGTCTATAATACACTCCAGTAATAGTACACTATTATTTATAGTAAATAAAAAGTTAATTATTTATATGATGAGGGATCATACCTTATCCATATTTACGGAGCCTTAAGAGACCACTTTAATTTCTAAGGAAATCTTCTGTTTTTCCTATATTACTAACTACTACGCACAAAGTGCTCTTGTTATAGTCCTTTTAGTTTATTCAATTATCAAAGAGTGTTAGTGTGCGCTTTATAAGGTAACTAAGTCGACATGTTATATTACGTATACTATTTAGCTGACTATTTATTTTGCACTACGTTTATGACCTAGCCTCCAAGCATTTCCACACGGTTAGATTATTTCTACGAGCCATCTCTCTACTATAGCTTAGCTGGGTGACATTATATTAAATCAGTGTGACATAGCTTTTAAAAAAAAATCCACTACTTACCCTTAGTATGCTCATTACTTTATTATTTTAGATAACTTAATTAAAATCATATTACTTAGGAGTCTAGTTATTATGATCTGGATATATCTCCTCTTATCAATTATTGATTTTTTTTGTTACTTTCAAATGGAGTCCTAACAACTAAATTATTTTCCATTAAAATTTACGTGGTTTCTTACTAATTACGAAGATCACGTTTAACGCAAACAACCCAACTCACTTCACAATACGACCCTCATACCCACATTCGTACCCATGTATGACACTCTTGTTTATAACAAAATAACAAGACACTATACCTCATGACATCTTCAAACAGAGCAGACTTGCCCTCGCCGTGATGACATCGTTATTCATTTCGCTCGGTAAAGTTAATTAATTGTATTATTTTAGGCCAACATACATTAAACATGGGTCATACTATGAAATATAGTCTTACTTGAGTCATCTTATGAACATATGGACAGTATAACGGTTATAACATGACATAAAAGTCAAAATAATATAAACAGTTGTTAACTATGTCATTATCTAGTTGGCTATGAAGACGGAGATAGGTAAATAGTTTTAAAGACGAAGGTTTGCGAAATCCTACTAGCATTATAACATCTCTAATACGAAACTTATCCAAATAAAATAATATAAAAATTTCTTATGCTGTCCTCCTTTTTCATTTATGTATAAGACGGTAATTAAATATTTATAACGACGAAGGATCCCGAAATCATACTAGCATTATAACGGATCTTATATAAAACTTACAAATAAAATAATATAAACAATTACTTATATCGATGAAGGGTCCCGAAATCATACCAATTTTTTTTTAAGATGATATTACACACGGGCTGGTTGGAACTACTTCTACCTTATTTCTATGGTTCTCGGCCTTCCCAATTTTTTTTCTTTTTCTTGCCTTGATTTCTCGTTTCTTGGCCTCTTGGGTCTTCTAATCATATCCCCCCTTTAGTTTTATGTTAGTGGGTAGGAATATGCTAATACTCTAGCCTAGATGAATCATACTCCTAGGCCAACGTGTCTTGTGGTAAATTTATGATTTTACTTTTTTTTTTTTTTTATAATTATCGTGAATAGTAAAATTTACGCCATAAGAAGAAAATTGACTGGTTATTATTAATACGAGACTCGACTCCTATACTCCCAGTATATCCGTAAAATTGATTCGATTATTTATACGAGTAAATATACGAGTCTAGTTATAAAGCTCTAATAATGGGCCTATTACGATAACACTACTATAAATTAGCACTTGGGCCACGATAAATCTCGTGGTGCAAGTGCTAAATTTCCGTGGCTAAAGCATATTGCCACGGGTATACCTTTCGTAGCCCAAGTGGCCGTGGTTAATTGAGAGCCACGGGAAAAACAATATCGTGGCTAAATTTCAATTTTTAGCCATGACTTTTCCCGTGACTAATAACTCCCGTGGCTAAAAAAATATTCCCGTGGTTAACGAGATATATATGAAATAAATTAATATAATGAAAAATATTATTTTATTTTTTCACAATCAAATATTTTCATATATTGAATTATGCAGGATCGTATACTTGATTTGCTAGTTTAGCTAATTCATCCAAACGTCATTTCGTGTCACCAATAATACATTTGTACAGATCGGAGAAGCTTCCCAGGAGGTCACCCATCCCATGACTACTCTCATCTGAGCACGCTTAACTGTGGAGTTTTTATGATGATCTTCCAAAGATGAAGGTTAACATTTGTTGGTCTAATTAGAACTTTGAATTCTTTTAAAATGATTGTTGTCTTTCAAAAACTATATTAACTATCAGGGGGTGTTCAAAACCGGTTCGGTTAACCGAACCGGTAAAATTGACCGGTTAACCGTTCAAACGGTTCGCTAAAATTACGAACCTTAACCGAACCATTTTGAACGGTTTTTACCGGTTCGGTTAACCGGTTCACCCGGTTCGGTTATACCGGATAACCGAAACCGATGAAACTGAAGAAACAGCAATCAAAAATTAACAAACTTTACAATTTTTTAACTTTGGTACAATAAATACTTGATTGTCCATAACTTTGCGGATAAGATCGCACAAAAAATTTAAAATAATTACAAATCTTGTACTTTCAGTGGTAAGTTCAAACAAACTGCAGAAATACTAACATAAAAAAGAAAACAATATGTTGCATGAAGTGCAAAATCAAACTCTCAAACTCCGACCAATTTACACAACTTAACTCCCAAACTGGAGATTGAGGCGACGATCACTAACAACGGCGTCAGAGGGTGGCGCAATAGATATAGAAGGGTGGCGATCATTGATTTTTCTGGGGCGATAGATGTTTGGTCGGCATAATAGTAAAGAGAAAGGAGGGAGAGGGAGATATAATAAGAAATGACTGTTCAATTTTGTTAGGGTTTGAGACCTTTGAGTGAGATAGGCGTGAGAAAGAGGGAGGCAGATGTGAGGGAATGAATAAGGATTAGTTAGGGTTTTCTTTAATATTGGGTCAGAAAGTGTATTGGGCCCATTAATACCGGTTCGGTTCGGTTAACCGAAACTTGAAAATATTGAACCGGAACCACACCGGTTTAAGCATATTATAATCGGTTCGGTTAACCGAACCGTTTTTAATTTTCGGTTCGGTTAATTGAACCAAAAAAATGTGCGGTTAACGGTTTTTTCGGTTCGGTTTTTACGGTTCGGTTATTTCTGAACACCCTCAGCCGAAGATAAAAGTGTTACTTGATTTACATATTTTTGCTGAAAAATACATTATTTTGGACAAAACACTTCAGTTTTTGATATTTACTTCCCGGTTAATGATTTTGAGTCGTTGTTTTGGTGAAATCAACAAAAAAAGTTTTTCTCAAGATGATAATTTAATCATGGTATCCTTTTTTTTCCTTAATTTAGCGGCATTCTAATTTTATTTTCTTTCTTTCCAATCTTTTCATTTTTTTCATACGCAAAAAGACGTGAGAAATTATTCTTTTTTAAAAATAAAAAATAAAAAATATTTTTTACAACTTTTAACCAAAAAGTGGTGACTTTATGCCAAAATAAAATAATAACAATTGTTGTACAATAGAGTTTCTTATTTTTTCCAATTTTTAAAACGTAAATAAGAAATTAGTCTTTTTTAAAATTCAGTTTCTATAAATATTTCCTATAAACACATTTACTAAAATAACTCCTTTAAAGTACACTTTAATAAAAAAACTGTTTCTCGATCAACTCCAAATTTTTTTGTTACTCCGTCTCTGTTTGAACTTATTCTGTTTGTCACTTAACCAATTTAAACTTTGAAACGTATGATTATTTACACAAATGGAGAATAAGTTCATAACCAGTTAGAATAAGTCACCTGAATTGCATTTGTAATCAATTTTTTATCAAAGTATATTTTACACGAGTAATTTAAAAAAAAAAAATTAAAAATGTCTAATTTTAGGAAAAAAAAAATTATAAAAAAAAGTAACTTCCAACTTATTATTTTCTAAACTGATTCATATTATACTTGATTGATTCTTTATTCAAAATATTTATATTATTTACAAAACCGATTTTAAATTACTGATCGCTTATTTTCAACATATTTTCAACATACCCCGTGATCGATTATTTTCAACATATTTTTTTTATTTTCTTTATTCATTTATTAATGTTTTGAAGATTATCTTTTATTTTCATTTTTGTAGAGAACTAATACTATTTAATCATTTTTTTTTATCTAATTCTCTTTTTTTTTTTTTTTCTAAAACATTAATCGAAATTTATTTTGCTCATCTCTTTTTTTCTATTAAAAATATTAGAAATAAAGTTATATATCAATTTTTGAATGAGATATTTTCATAAAATATTATGTTTTGATTTCTAAATTAGAGATAATAAATAACTAACTTATTTAATTTGATATGCTATATTTTTAAACGTTATAAACCCTTTTATGAATATTTTTCAAGATTATAAATTTTAAATTAAAATTAATAAAACAAATTAACATAAATTCACAATTTTCATAAACATAAATATTTATTTCGATAAATTTTTAAATTATCCTTGTTATGAAAGAAAACGATTAAAAATTCTGATTTTTAATAAATAAAAAAACAATACCAATTTTTTTATATAATTTTACAAAAGTTTCAAACTTATTAGATAAAATAAAATAATACCAAATTTTTATTAAATAATCAAGTATTTTAAAAAATTTATATCTAAATATACATTGATATTATCTATATTTGTCTAAATTTCATTCAACATCTGTATTTTCTTTTTAAAAACAAGGTTTACGTTTTACTTAACATATATATATCTTGATTCAAGTCTTCAGAGATTTAGCCACGGTGTTTCTTAATTCGTGGCTAAGCAAATGCATTGCCACGGACAAGAGGTACGTCGTGACTAAATTTTTTTTTGGTCACAGAACAACTCGTGGCTAGATATACTTTTGCCACGGGACTGATATAGTTCGTGGCTAAATTAATTATTAGTCACGGTTGTTGCCAAATTCGTGGCGCAAGTGACTTTTTGTCACGGGAAAAACATTCCCGTGGCATAAAACTTTTCTAAATTATTGAAAGAAATTTTTCCCGTGGCTAAGCAAAATTAAGCCACGAATTATAAATTTCCGTGTCATAAATCGTGGCCCAAGTGTTAGTTTGTTGTAGTGTAAAAATATACATCTTAGAATTTATTTTATTCGGGTTATTACATTCTACCCTCCTTAAAAATAAGTTTCGTCCCGAAACTTGAAAATAGAAATCGGAAAAAGAAAACTTATGTTTCACAAAACTCAAGAAATTAACAAGAATTTTATTTAACATAAGCCTTTTAGTCACATTAATGAAATGAGTAAAAAAAATGTCTCATATAAAGGAAGACATGAATTCCCGTCGCGAACATGAACTCGAGTATTCCAATTTAAAGGCGAAAGCAACTCATGCGTTAGTAGACAGTGAACCGGCTATCAGACGTCTCTCATAACAAGTCATAGCATCACACCAACCGCATAAAGCCAAGGAAACAAAATTTGAAAAGTTCAAAATACTTTTTTTTCCTTAACGGCATTTTTTTTTGAAAATATTCTAAAGGTCGACTATCTTGAACTATTTAGAAATTTTCGTAATACGTGCAAAAATTTGAGTATCAAAAATTTGAAATCTCGAGAACCACCTAAATATTTGAGTATCAAAGAGCAGAACTCCTAAAGATAGAAATTCTCGATTGACATAATCTAAGATACATACTATAGTTAATCGAATAAACTAACATACGTTTAATAAGATAGTTTTTTTTTCCATTACTATTACTAACTAAGAGTTTCATAGGAAAAAAATACGTATTTCAATTACCTTAATACTCCGTATTAATTTCTAAATGGTAACCAACTTATTCCCAAATGTAAAGCCAACAACTAGTTTCTCTAAGCACTAACTACGAGACTTAAGAGTCTCCGGTTCTCAGACTATGTCACTGAAACTCTAGTTTACAAGAGAAAAGCAAAACCATTACTTTATTATATTTCCACACTATAAATTACACTTTGGAAAGTAAACCAAAATTTAAACAAGAGACAAAATAATAAAGATCTTGTTTCCAATTTGAAAATGCAAGTTTTGAAATTTTATAAAGGCCTCCATAGAAATAGATATTACAATAATTTAAAAGCTCAAAAGTTTCAATTCAAAGATTAATATTCAAGTTGAAATAATTAAATATCAACTCTAAAGATCGTATTCAAACCCACTTTGGTGGCTATCGGTTTACAGCAGATAGAAATTCGTCAACAATTTACCGCCTCAACTTGGCCTACACCAATGCTCCATAAACTTGGGCATATCAACCATCCACAAACTTTAAGAAACATAAAATTACATGATGCCTCCTTAAATTTCTCATTACACTCAACCGTAAAACAACTCCAATTTTACTCCTTGAAAGGTTTGTTTGACCGCTTACGCTCAAAGTCAACCAACTTCTTTTAAACAAATCTTTTGTCCATCCTATTAGTTGATATACTAACAGCTACTCTATGATATCTAGCCTAAGAAAACAAAATTAGTATACTTCCGCTTATTTTGTTTCCTCCCGCACCAAATTTGGCTAGCTATTACTTCTAATCTCGCTCTAACCTTTGGTTAGAAATCTAAACAACAATATCTCAAATCCTCAAACGCCAGAACCTATTCAACATAAATTTGCTTGAAGGCTGACACTTGCAGTTCAAATGGTAATTTCGCTCACTGTTATGGTCAAGCATGATTCTAAACTCACTGTAATTTCTACACGTTCATATTTCATTCTATCAATAGTTAATTATAGTAGAAAAATCATAATTTTATCCATTGAGTTACTGTAAAATCTAGAGTAGAATCTCACACTGTTATCTCATATAACTAAAAGTCCTCACCCCAAGGGTACAGTTGGTCAACATTCCCTTTAAGTTCACAAATTGTATATCAACCCCCCGCTTTTCTACGAAGCCTCTATAGTTATAATTTATTCGTCTTATTATTATATAACATAACTTAACATTTAAGTTTAATTACAATAACTTAACACACACTCATACATAATTATCTTTGATAAGTGATATTTTGTACTGATTTATCCCCCGTTTTAGCTCGATTTCCATACGATTTATGCACTTTGTTAAGTGATTAACGAGCTAATATTGCTATTCTAGTTGTTTTGCGTGTTTTGACTCGTTTTATAGGAAATGAAGCGGTTTTGCTATATTTTCCTACTTTATGGAGCAAAGGCACTAGGATACGAGTTTTCAAGGAATTGATGATAGCCAGTTCACGATTTGATTACGATTCCGCTACATCCTTCCTCAATTGGGTTTATCTTGGACTTTGGCTTTGAAACTCAAAAGGAAACATCAACCCAAGTCAAAAGAAGATCAGCCCAAGCCCAATTCCGTATTGCATTGACCAAGACCAAGGCATAGGATTCCGTGCCTAAGACGAAAAGACGGAAGAATCCATCTTGCACACTTACCCGATCGGATTACCATTTACCCGATCGGGTATTTCTGCAAATGGACGTTACTTAGCTCTTCTTCAACCGAGCTTAAATGAGTGATTTAATGCTTTGACTAGGGTATGAATTTGGACGAGGGATCAGCAGCCATGCAGCCCTATAAAAGCCAATGATCATCACACACAATTATCATCCCATATCCCTTATCATCTTTTTATCATATACTACACAACTTCATATTATCTTTTAGCATACTTTCATACAATAACACATTTCATAGTTTATTTCTTTCTTACAAGTTTTAGAATATAGTTTATTTCTTTGTATTTCTCTAGTGTTTTCATAACTTTTGTTATTGGATATTTGTTCTTTACTTTCATTCTTATATATTCATATTCCAAACTCGGTAATTCTCTATCTTTTACTATGCAATTTTCATCATGAACCTTAAACTAATTAGTATTGTTTTCGTATTATTGTTATTAGGAAATCAATCTAAAATTAATCTAGTTAAAACTGAAATATTGTTTAGGATGTCACATTATATTTTACCTAATCATATAATCATAGAATTCATCACTAGAATCATTATTAATATAATCACCATAATCACTTTAGTATTTATATTTCATAGTTTAATTTCCTACATCTTTTTCTTATTAATTTACTTAATCACATGATCACATAAATTGGATATAATATTGTAAGATTAACATTGTGTACATAAAAGAAATAGAGTTGTAATATTGAAATGATTTACAAGTTAAATGAATTAAAAGAAGAGTAGATACCATTTGAACCATCTAGTTGTTTTTTCCTTTGGTTGTGTCAAATTCTATAACTACGTTTAGTGGCCATGAACAATTGTTTGTATTAGTCAATTTCTATCTTTATAACGAGAGTTGGGATGGGAATTAGGACTGCCAATAGGGGTTTAGTGACCTAACCATGTTAAGAGGACGTTAGGACCCACTAAAAGGTCGGTACGAATCCGAAAGGAATATACCGCTACAAGGCCTATACAATCATAGTAATTCTAATGTTGGTATCAATGAAACTTTTAATTAGTTTTACATGTATTTCTCTTTCACTGTTTCAATTTGATTAGATAGTTTATTTTACCGTTTTAGATAGTTTATTTTATTGTTATCTAGTTAGTTTACTTTATCATCTTTCTATTTCCGTTCTTAGATAGTTTACTTTATTATTATTATCTAGTTTATTAGTCTAGTTAGATAGCCTTTCAATATTGTCATTTAAATATCGCCTTTAGTTAGAATTTAATTGTTGTCATTCGGATCAGAGCATTTCCCCGATCGGGTACGTGACAACCCGATCGGGTAAGTACTCTGTTTTGAGTTTTACATTTTGCAATTTACATATTTGTCATTTACATATCATCATTTATATACTTGTCATTTTATTTTATGTTAGTAGTTTAGACAACCACCTCAAATGACTCGAACTTAAATGAAAATCAATTCATAGCAATTCATAGTTAACACGTACTCCCTGAGGATCGACACCCTACTTCCCTAATTACATTCCTTATGTTGTTAGGCTAAGTGCATGTAATTATTTTTGTATCGGGACCGCGACATAACCGATCAAATTTTGGCGCCGTTGCCGGGGAGCACGGTTTTGTTTATTTATGAATTGTTGGTTTTTGTTTAAAAATTCTACCATTTTTTAGGTGTAATCGTACCTAAATCATTACTAACTTTCTCTTTTGTGTTTTTCTTGTAGGTTGACAAAAATGGTACTAACAAGGGAAGATCCAAGGTACCGGGTTTTTGAGCTCGCTAGTGGGATCCTAAGGGTCCATATGACTTTGATTGCTCTCATAGAGGGTAACCAATTTAGTGGAAAACCAAACGAAAACCCGTCACACCATCTCCAAACCTTTTGCGAATTGTGTCAAACCTTTATGAGGGAGGGAATCACCCAAAACGAAATTAGAGAAACTCTTTTTCCTTTATCACTAAAGGGAGAAGCTAAATGGTGGTTCACTCGTCGTTTAAAGGAAGCCACAAGACCAATGCAGTGGGAAGAGATTGTTATCGCTTTTCACCGTAGGTTTAGAACCAATTTGTCAAACCTATCAATTAAATCACAAAAAGAAAGTGGGGAAGGTTCACAAACCAATGGGGGAGAGTGAAAGAAGAGTCGAGTGGAAACTTCAAAAGATGTTGACACTACAATTTCCTTAGCCTGTCCCGTTCAACCAAACGAAACCACCCCAAAAAGCACTTTATATCGCCCAAAAGTTTTCAATCCATTTACCTCACTTACAACACCTTGTGAACTTTGTGGTGTATTCGCATTAAGTTGCCATAGGTGTTGGCAAAAGGTAAATGAGAAAATTCAAGGCCGAATCAAGCTACAAGGAGCTCAAATCCCTTCATAAGGCTTAAGGAGGGATAGCAAAACAAGGTCTAGCATGACTTAAAAATGCGCTTGTCGGGAGGCAACCCGTTCCTTTTTTTTCTTTACTTTTTCTTTATGCATTCTTTATGCATTCTTTATTTTACTTATTAGACAATGATTTTGATTTGGACTGTTTTATTTGGACTATTTTTGGATTTTGTGTTGTAATAGTTAGGAACAATTTTTCGTTTTACTTGTTATTATTCGTGTTTAGTTGATAGTTTTTCGTACTTAGAATTGGAGGACCTATTGAGACAAGAAGGAGCTATCCTTGGCCCAAGTTGCCAAGATTACTAAGGTTAGTAAGTATGTTCAAGGACATAGCCCAAAGGTAAGAGCAAGTAGCAAAGAAAAAAGAAACAAAAAACGGACCAGCAGGTTTCCCCGATCGGATTGTTGTATACCCGATCGGGTAAATTGCCTGATTCGTATATTGCTCTATTTTCTTCTATAAAACCCACTTGCTACCCTTTGCTTGCTGCCTTATACCCGTGTTCTTCAATTTCAAAGCTCAAAATTCTCTCAAAACCTTCAATTCTTAGTCTTTTCTTACAAAATTTGTTCCTATAGTTCATCAAGGGCAACTTCTAAGCATCATCAAGTAAGTTATTCCTAATTTAGTTACTTCAATCTCTCTATATTTTTCAGAAATCCAACATGAACAAACCCTAACTCAAATTTGGGGGTTCTTGATTTTGATTGCAAAACTTGTTTAAATTGGATTTCTAATTATTCTTACATGCTATAGAGTGAATTTTAGTGATTAATTAGGATGATTACTATGATTTGAATGCTCATATGCTCCTTAGGATACTCATGTTTACTATATGCTAACAACTTTTGCTTAAGTGGTAGTATGATGCTTGAATTCATGCTTTCTACTATGAACTTATGATCTTATTGTGTTAATTTAGCATTAGTACCCTTAGGTAGTAGCCAACTTATGATTTAAGTGTATGTTGCTCATCTTAGTGACATATTGTTATGCTTAAAACATCCATTTGTGCTCAAAAGATAGCATGACAATGTTTCACTAAGGTCACTATGCTTGAATTTGTGCTCAAAACTTGGTATTCTAACATATATGCTATCAACTTGTGTTTATAAATGAAGTGTTTTAATACTAGTTATTTGTAGAAAATGGCACCTACATTAAGGAAATCAAAGAGGGCAAGAACCTCCAATCAAGGAGAAAGTAGTAGAGCGCAAGAAGAAGATATAGAAATGCTTGAAGCAAATGATCAACCCGAAAATCAAGGAAATGCTATGCATGATCCTAACTTTCCGGATGTAGAATTTGGTTCACACAAGCAATGGCAAAATTGGTGTATACTTAAAAGCAAAGGTATGAGGGCTACCAAGTTCCTCAATGTTTCTTCTTTAAGGCATATGAAACTTTATGAGCATGTTAAAGTGTTATTTAGGGGCCTAGGTATGAATGCTAGCATGAACTTTAGTTATGAGACCTACCCTCAATTAACCCTTGAATTCTTAAGCTCACTCGAGTTACATAGGTCTAGAAATAGAAATACCATGCCTCAAGTTCAGTTTCGCTTGTTTAATGATGATTATAATATGAACTTAGAGAACTTTGCTAGACAATTTGGTCTCACCACTGAGGATACTGTTACCTCACCTCCAGAAGGCTTTGATATTAGCCTGCTTTGGAGTGCTATTTCGACTTACCCTGTCTCTCGTTGGGACCATATCCCACACCAACATATCCATCATCCCGCCATTAGAATCTGGCAAAGATTCATGGGATGGACCTTCTTGGGTCGTGCTGAGCCTCATTTGGTGAGACGAGTGGAGTTAGAAATGTTAGGAGGATTTTTGAATGTGAATGGTGATGAACCATGGTCTATTAGTATTCCGTATCATTTTGCTGTTTAGTTGACCAAAGCTATTAATCCTAAGAACACTGCCATTGTCTATGGAGGTCTTATCACTCACCTTGCTATGCGAGTTTGTGGTTTTAACCAAGCCACCACCGACCTCCAGGCATTGACTACACCTCCGACCGAGATGGGAAATGGGTTGGATTATGCTTATTTTGTTCAGCTCAACTGGTTTCGAGTCTCTCACCCCCATATGATTTGGAGGATAGCTGGTCGTGATTCGGTCAAGTTGACCGCCGAGGTAGAGCACATTCCATTTCTTCGGCAGCGTCCTCAACTTCAAGAGGGTGAGGCTATCCTACCCCGACCCACTTACTACCTTCCTGTTGGGGATATTGCCCCCATTGACCCCCATGTTCAGCTTAGATCCCGCCGCCCTGAGGTAGGATCATCCTCTTAATCGACCCATGCTGCGGGCGATGTGACCGCCATGTTTGAAGCCTTAACCTTGTCCGTTAATAGAATTCAGTCCGACCAGCAGCTTGCTTTGCACCCCATCTATGACCACTTTGCTAGGCAAGGTGTGATTAGACCTGAGGGCCCCAACCCGTCTTTTTATACTTGGCCCGAAGGGGGGTATGGTACTGCTTATGATGCAGGTGTGCAGCCGACCGAACCGGATTACTGTGGAACTGACTATGGCGTTGAGAGTTTTGGAGGGTATAGAGGTGATTTTGGAGATCACCAAGTAGAAGAGTACCAATCCTTAGGAGCCAGCGACCCAACCGGGATCATTACTTCTCGTGGTAGTTATTATTCTGCAGATGATACCTACTATACAGATGCTTCTGGATCCGCATCCGAGCCACCTCCTTCTGAGAGGAGAGGCCGTAGTTGGTGGCCTTTGTGATGAGATGATGAGCTCCCCTTGTTTATACTAGCTTGGGGGAGGCTAGACATTTTGTAAGAATTTTATTTCTTTCCTTTATTTTTCGCATTTTTAGTTTTCTTTTTTACCCCTTTTCCCATTAGAATTTCATATCGTTTCTCTGTTCCATGTGCTACCAGCCGTTTCTCGGTTTGTTTCTGTTATAATTGCATGCACATTGAGGACAATGTGAAGTTTTAGCTTGGGGGGAGGATTTGCATTTAGATTTTTATTTTTCTTTTAATTTTCTTAGTTCATTTTTAGTTTTATTGAAAAAAAAGAAAAAATCAAAAAAAATCAAAAAAAAAAACCAAAAGAAAAAATCATTTCCATCTTACATTTCTCAATTATAGTTTTTATAAGTTGATGTTTCGTCATATTATAAGGAATTGTGCATTCATGGGGATGTCTTGTACACAGTAGGTAGAAAATCGCATTTGGACTTAATTAAGCTTGATCTTGACTTTGGCAAGCTACTCATATTGTAAGGTAGAGCCTCCAGTGGTCGGTACATCTGAACCCGATCCCAGTTTAGGAGTGAGTAGTTTCTCCTTATAGTCTGTGTTACATCAAAACGCATAAGTATGGTTTTTATTCCATTTTCTATAAGTATTACTGTCATGATCTACATTTTGAAGCCATTCAATCTCTTGTTCACTTTTCGCAAAAACACCCTTCTTCCTAGCTACATTATAATATTACCTACCCTTGTTGAGCTAGTAACCAACTATATGTGTAGGGGTCTTCTGTGCTTTTGCGATGTTCTGATAATGCCACCATTTGGTGTGAATTTGCCTCGGGATTGCTGATTCCCGGGTTTTGATGTGAAAGAGAAAAAAAAAAAAAGAGCTTTGAAAAAAATGATGAAAAATGAAAAAGAATGACATTGAAAGCTCAAAAGAAAAAAAGAGAAAAGAAAAAGAGGAAAAACGCTTCCATGAAAAGAAAAGAAAGAAAAAATTATGGGAAGTCGTAACTTGATTTTTCATGTTTAATAAGCCAATATGCTGCTTTTGGCTTTGACTTTTGTTGATGGGAATTGGTATGATTTGGATTAAGTATCCACTACACATTTGGTTATTACTAGCTTGATTTTAAGCTCCACATGACCAAAATCATTTGTCCACTTTCTTACCCAAATTTTCCAAGCCTCTTCTTTACTTTTCTAATGCTTCCTACATTATATTTTGATCATGATTAGTTTTACTTAATGGTTTTGGATTGTCTACCATACTAGACTGCGGGCACATTCTTATAAGTTATAGATAGGTGAGTGTCACTTCAAATTTGAACCAATATTTCCTATTTTACAAAAATTTGAGTGAAGAGTGTACCGTGAGAGTCCATTGTCAAAAGATCATGCAAGAGCTGAAAAGGTCCAAATAATATTTTCTATACTGCGCCGTTATGTAAATCTCAACCATGATTCGCATTTTCCTTCGCCCTTGTTGCTACGGGCTTATGATTCATTTACTTATTAAGAGCTTACTTTTTGAGATTTGTATGATAGATTGATCATCGTTAGCTACCCTTGTCCTAGTTATGATTGTTATGTTTGCTTAAGGACAAGCAAGGGTTTAGCTTGGGGGAGTTTGATAAGTGATATTTTGTACTGATTTATCCCCCGTTTTAGCTCGATTTCCATACGATTTATGTACTTTGTTAAGTGATTAACGAGCAAATATTGCTATTCTAGTTGTTTTGCGTGTTTTGACTCGTTTTATAGGAAATGAAGCGGTTTTGCTATATTTTCTTACTTTATGGAGCAAAGGCACTAGGATACGATTTTTCAAGGAATTGATGATAGCCAGTTCACGATTTGATTACGATTCCGCTACATCCTTCCTCAATTGGGTTTATCTTGGACTTTGGCTTTGAAACTCAAAAGGAAACATCAACCCAAGTCAAAAGAAGATCAGCCCAAGCCAAATTCCGTATTGCATTGACCAAGACCAAGGCATAGGATTCCGTGCCTAAGACGAAAAGACTGAAGAATCCATCTTGCACACTTACCCGATCGGATTACCATTTACCCGATCGGGTATTTCTGCAAATGGACGTTACTTAGCTCTTCTTCAACCGAGCTTAAATGAGTGATTTAATGCTTTGACTAGGGTATGAATTTGGACGAGGGATCAGCAGCCATGCAGCCCTATAAAAGCCAATGATCATCACACACAATTATCATCCCATATCCCTTATCATCTTTTTATCATATACTACACAACTTCATATTATCTTTTAGCATACTTTCATACAATAACACATTTTATAGTTTATTTCTTTCTTACAAGTTTTAGAATATAGTTTATTTCTTTGTATTTCTCTAGTGTTTTCATAACTTTTGTTATTGGATATTTGTTCTTTACTTTCATTCTTATATATTCATATTCCAAACTCGGTAATTCTCTATCTTTTACTATGCAATTTTCATCATGAACCTTAAACTAATTAGTATTGTTTTCGTATTATTGTTATTAGGAAACCAATCTAAAACTAATCTAGTTAAAACTGAAATATTGTTTAGGATGTCACATTATATTTTACCTAATCATATGATCATAGAATTCATCACTCGAATCATTATTAATATAATCACCATAATCACTTTAGTATTTATATTTCATAGTTTAATTTCCTACATCTTTTTCTTATTAATTTACTTAATCACATGATCACATAAATTGGATATAATATTGTAAGATTAACATTGTGTACATAAAAGAAATAGAGTTGTAATATTGAAATGATTTACAAGTTAAATGAATTAAAAGAAGAGTAGATACCATTTGAACCATCTAGTTGTTTTTTCCTTTGGTTGTGTCAAATTCTATAACTACGTTTAGTGGCCATGAACAATTGTTTGTATTAGTCAATTTCTATCTTTATAACGAGAGTTGGGATGGGAATTAGGACTGCCAATAGGGGTTTAGTGACCTAACCATGCTGAGAGGACGTTAGGACCCACTAAAAGGTCGGTAAGAATCCGAAAGGAATATACCGCTACAAGGCCTAGACAATCATAGTAATTCTAATGTTGGTATCAATGAAACTTTTAATTAGTTTTACATGTATTTCTCTTTCACTATTTCAATTTGATTAGATAGTTTATTTTACCGTTTTAGATAGTTTATTTTATTGTTATCTAGTTAGTTTACTTTATCTTCTTTCTATTTCCGTTCTTAGATAGTTTACTTTATTATTATTATCTAGTTTATTAGTCTAGTTAGATAGCCTTTCAATATTGTCATTTAAATATCGCCTTTAGTTAGAATTTAATTGTTGTCATTCGGATCAGAGCATTTCCCCGATCGGGTACGTGACAACCCGATCGGGTAAGTACTCTGTTTTGAGTTTTACATTTTGCAATTTACATATTTGTCATTTACATATCATCATTTATATACTTGTCATTTTATTTTATGTTAGTAGTTTAGACAACCACCTCAAATGACTCGAACTTAAATGAAAATCAATTCATAGCAATTCATAGTTAACACGTACTCCCTGAGGATCGACACCCTACTTCCCTAATTACATTCCTTATGTTGTTAGGCTAAGTGCAGGTAATTATTTTTGTATCGGGACCGCGACATAACCGATCAATCTTACAACCAGTTATAACCAGTTACACCAACTCAATCTACTTATACATACCGCCCATCCAACACAAAGAAGTTCACATACCATTACATATACTACATTAGACAACCAATGGGTACTTACAACAAAATTTTGGTTATTTAAACTGTTAGTCTTGGTTGGTTGGGTCAAAAGTGGGGTAATCTTCGTCTACTCTTCCTCCTTATCTAAATGGTTCTTCATCCAGTGACTACATCCTGGTTCGAATGGGTCCCTATCCTCTTCGGGTTTATCCTTGATAGTTAATTCCTCATCCGATGATACTGACACAACATATTCTTTACCCTTGACCATCTCTTTCCCTTTCCCAACAGGTGAATCCATCATGATAACCCCCTTCTTCTGCTTCTCCCATTCGCCACCCCCAAATGCACTTCCCCATTCCTTTTCCCATTTGTCAGTCTTGGGGTCCCATTCTTCTATATACGATACCTCTGTAGGAGAATCGTACCCTTCTAGGTTTGGTGCTTCACCAAACGGTAGCTCAAAATATACATCTGTAACGCCCCGAAAAAAACAGAGACATGTAGCTCAAAATAACTCTTTATATTAATAATAGACAGCATCGGAATTACAAGGCGTCACCGCCGTATTTTTCCTCCGGAAAATATAAGGCTTATACAATAAATTAAATACACTTACAATGCTAAAACTAAAAACTCTATTTATTTAATTAAACATTTTATAAGTCTCGTCTTCTTTATGGATTTTCTCACTCTTGACCCCCCCGATACTTGTACCTGAAAAATATATAAAAATAACGGGATCAGCCAACCACAGGCTGAGTATGACTCCGATAGCCTTCACCGGCCTTATGTCTTTTCATTATTCATTTTTCCTTATTCCTCAATAATATCAAGTCAGCGAGTACAATAAATTACCCGAGTACAATAACTTACCATCATACAGTATTTCATGCCAGCCAGTCAGGTCTCCAATCATTATATCATTTCTTATTTTCATAAGAACACATATTCATATCACAATAGTGTCGGTCTACCATTACCGAACAAGAGAGACATTACGGAGATACACACTCCCTCAGGTCTAAGACCCACCTCCATGTACACAGGATAAGATCCCCAGGTCTAAGACCCACCTCGGCTATTGCCGGATAACTGAACCGTAGTTCACATGGAGCCGCGCCCCCTTCCGTGTACACAGGTTACAAAATAATGTCATCTCTATCCAATAATCGTATCCCGAATGCTACAATTGGCCAATTATGCATTATAACAAGAGCACGAGCATGACAA
>JAIUZE010018107.1:0-17069 GCA_022085475.1 Heliosperma pusillum
TCACAAATCTCAGAAATTCAAAAGTGCTCAAAAGTGATTAACTAAAGGCTAGAGAGAGAAAGTTAATTAATTAGTGCATAGGTAAATGATTAGTGTTAAGTGTGCTTTTGTCTCTACAATATCATCCATCCATCTCCCTCATCCAATGGCTAGGATGAGGACTCATGGACTCAAAAAAGCGGGTGGACTCACAAGAACCTATATATATATATATATATATATATATATAGAGAGAAAGGATCATGTGAGTCCTTATAGAAATAGTGAGTCCATAAGTCCTGTTGTGAGCCATTGGATCTTGGAAATGAAAGGTTGAGATGAAAACAAGAAAGTGGTCATTAGTGGGTGTTTAATCCACTTCTCTCACATCCCACTAATCAAACCCACTAATACATACGAAATCCAAACCCTAATACTTATACCCTTCCCTCATCTTTTTCTCTCATTTTAACCTCCCCCACACTCTCTCTACCTCCCTAAAATAAACCCTCCTCTTTCTCTCTAAAATAAACACTCTCTATATTCTCTCTAATTTCAAACCAAAACCAAAAAAAAACCTAAATCTAACAAATCTAAAAAAAACCACCCTACCACCAGTCCTTCACTACCTCCCACCACCAAAACCCAAAAAAACCTAAACCTAAAAAATTCAAAACCTAAATAAACCACTCCTTTACCCGCCTCCTTCCTTCACCCGCCTCCTTCAACAGCCACCACCATCCTTCACCCACCTCCTTCCCCCACCATCCTTCACCCGCCTCCTTCACCCGCCTCCTTTCTTCACCCGCCTCCTTCAACAGCCACCACCATCCTTCACCCGCCTCCTTCCCCCACCATCCTTCACCCGCCTCATTCACCTGCCTCCACCACGGCACTACTCCAGTCGATCTGTCACCACCACACTGCCGCTTCCTCCTCCCCGTCGATCTGTCCTCCTCCCCAACTGGTTGTTGGTGCGTGGTGGAGGTGGTTTGGGGGCTGTGGAGGGCGGTGGTTTGGTGGTGGTAGGGTTGGGAGCCGCGTGTCTTTCTCCTTTTTTGGTGTCTTTCTCCTTTTTTATGTTTTTTATGTTTTATTTTAAATTTTCAGATATTCTTTCTATATTTATTTTTTTGGTTGTTTTTTAATTTTGTTATTTCTTATAGTTTTTATGTTTAGATCTGAATTTTTGAGTTACACAATTAAAGACTGAAGTTACACAATTAAAGACTAAAGTTACACTTTTAAGGCTTGAAGTTACTCTATTAAGCCTTAAAGTGACACTATTAAGCCTCGAAGTGACACTATTAAGCCTTGAAGTGACACTATTAAGCCTTGAAGTGACACTATTATGTCTTAAAGTTACACTTTTAAATAATAAAGTTACATTATTAAAAACTAAACTTTTTATGTTTTTATTTTTTAGATCTAATTATTATTTTTCAAGTTTTTTATGTTTATTACTTTTTTAGATCTCAGATTTGTTGTGTTGTGTTTGGTTTAGTTTTTTTTTTTTTCATTTTTTTAGATCTAATAAAAAGGCGTCAAATGTACGTCTACTAAAGTAACACATATTGTCTACTAAAGTAATAGATATTGTATATTAAAGTAACACAAATTCTCGTTTTTATATAATGACTGAAATTACATATTTAATGACTGAAATTACACATTTTTGTACTGAAGTTATACATATTTTTTTGTGGTTAATGTTGTTGTTTTATTGAAGTTTCACATATAATGACTGAAGTTACACCTTTAGTAACTGAAGTTACCAATATAATGACTGAAGTTACCTAGTTTTTTTTTTGCTGAAGTTTTTTTTGCTGAAGTTACACATTTTTAAAAACTGAAGTTTTTATGTTTTTATTTTTTAGATCTCATTATGATTTTGCTTAAGTTACACTATTATGTTTTGATTTTAGTATGATTGATGGTGTATTTGGACTGAAATTACACTATTTTGTACTGAAGTTACATTATTTTGGACTGAAGTTACACTATTTTGGACTGAAGTTACACTAGTAATGACTAAAGATAACATGTCTTAAAATTTCATTATTAAAAATTGAAGTTACACTTTTAAGAACTGAAGTTACACTTTTAGGGACTGAAGTTACACTATTAAGATACTGAAGTTATACTATTAACAGACTGAAGTTATGCTTGAAGTTGTACAATTAAGAACTGAAGTTATATTAGTAAGGACTAACGTTACCAAAATATGCCTTAAAGTTAAATCAACTTAAATTAAAATTTTCAAATGACTAAAGTTACATAAACATTTCTTAAAGTTACATACTTATGCCTTAAAATTAAAGTGACACAAATACGGTTTGAAGTTACACTTGTAAAGACTGGAGTTACACTCATAAAAAGGTTCAAATCATATAAATTGTCTAAAGTTACAAAAATTCAAATTTGTACCGTCGAAATCATATTTTAGCTTGAAGTTACACAAATAATGGTTGAAGTTACCATCAGAAAAGGCTAAAATCACATAAAATTGTCTTAAAGTTACATAAATTCAAATTTATATAGTCGAAATCACATTTTAGCTTGATGTTACACAAATAATGGTTGAAGTTACACTCAGAAAAAGGCTAAAATCACATAAACTTGTCTTCAAGTTTCATAAATTCAAATTTATGTCGTCGAAATTACATTTTAGTTTGAAGTTACAAAAATAATGGTTGAAGTTACACTCGTAGTGACTGAAGTTACACTCATAAAAATGCTAAAATCACATATACTGGTCTTGAAGTTTCATAAATTTAGTCGAAATCACATTTTAGTTTGAAGTTACATAAATAATGGTTGAAGTGACACTCGTAATGACTGAAGTTACACTCATAAAAAGTCTAAAATCACATAAACTTGTCTTGAAGTTTCATAAATTCAAATTTATATAGTCGAAATCACATTTTAGTTTGAAGTTTCACAAATATGTGCTGAAGTTACACTCACAAATCTCAGAAATTCAAAAGTGCTCAAAAGTGATTAACTAAAGGCTAGAGAGAGAAAGTTAATTAATTAGTGCATAGGTAAATGATTAGTGTTAAGTGTGTTTTTGTCTCTACAATCTCATCCATCCATGTCCCTCATCCAATGGCTAGGATGAGGACTCATGGACTCACAAAAAATGGTGGACTCATAAGAACCTATCTCTATATATATATAGGTTCTTATGAGTCCATCCTTTTTTTTATAATTAAAGGATGAGTAGCTAATTCTCTTGTATGTTGGGATGAGGGAAACTGTGGTAGAGGCATGTTAGGATAGATTATTTTAGTTGGTCTTGAATATGAGAATCAGTCTAAGCAATTTCATTGAGGTTTAGTCGAATGAGTGCACGCAGGAGACTGGCTAGGTAGTTAACCCCGACCTGGATCGAAAGATTGGAAGGGAAGGCTTGCTTAGTATTGATAGGTGACTCCTAAGAGGGCGAAAGTTAATTAGGAAAATCCCTAGGGTGGTTTGAGACCGAGAGGAGAAAACCATTGCCCTTCTCATTGATAGATTGACTGACTTAGTTGACCCGTAGATGCCGATACTGCAGTAGACCGAATCCTATCATATTTCTCTTTATCTGATTTATTTCATATTACTTTCTTCCTTTATTTCTCTTTCCTTTAATCTTATTTAGTTTAGTTTAAAAAAACCATTTCAAAACCCCAGTTTGTTACTTGCAGATTTAGATTTCAGTTAATTAGTTTCCTCCCTGTGGAGATCGACCCTACTTCCGCTATCTTCTTAGTTAGTAGACTTAGGTTTTATTTTTGGTGTATAACGACACGCATCAAATTTTGGCGCCGTTGCCGGGGAGGCAATTTAATTTTCTGTTATTTATTTCTGTCTCGTCTTAAGGAATTTCTAATTCCTTAAGACTGTTCTTATCTTTCTCTCTATAGTTGTGTATGCGCAGGTAGAGAGGGATAGGTCAGACTCTTCAGGAGGAAGACTTAAGTACTCCTGATTCCGTCTTCGACTGTTGAGATTACCGTACCAGCGAAGATGGAAGAAGTTCACACATGTTCGAACGATTCAAAAGTGGAGCTAGACTCCCAGCAAAGACCGTATGTGTGGAAAAAGAAGGCGGAAATTACCACAGCTGAGGGTACTTCCGCAAGTCAAAGGCGTGACGGTGGCCTTGTCAAAAACCTATGTGGTTATTAGCCGGGTTTGCAACCCCGTGCAATTTGTAAAAACAATTTATTGCGTTTTCGTTAGACAATTAGACAATTAGACTATTACGCAATAATCCGTAGTTTAGATAAACAACTTGTTTTCCTGTTAGACAATGCTTGGTATTTTTCTTTGGGTATCGTTTTGCATCGTTTTTGCAGGAAAACGAAGAGGAAATCAGCTGTTCACAGTCGTCGGCCGTGCAATTCAGAAAGTGATCGATCAAGTAAGGAAGACCTACTCGATCGAGCGGTATTGCCTGAAAATGTACTCGATCGAGTAACATTTCTACTCGATCGACCCCCAGTTTGATGCTGGTTTGGGGAAGCCTTTGTTTTGTGAGTTTTTCTGTTCCTTTTGTTTTTTTTCCATTCTGTTTATATTTCATTCCTTAGGAACATGTATTAGGTTTTTTTTCCTTTCCCTTATATGCTATTGTGCTATAGCCAATGAGGACATTGTCTGTTTTGGTTTGGCGAAGTGTTTTACATCCTTTTGCGTCTGCATTTGCATTTGTATTGCATTCACGTTTACAATTCATGTTAATTAGAAAAATTTGAAAAAATCAAAAATATCACGTTTATTTTTGCATATAGTTGAGTCGGATTGGAGTCTTGTTCATGATGAAATCGCACTACAAGTCTATTCTATGCTATTCCTTGCACCTTTCTTGACTTATTTAGTAAAATCGAAGTAGTGAACTATTGAATTTTGTCTTGGAATTTAAATTTGATTATTAGACTTGACTCGACGTTTTGGCAAACTACTTATATATTCTTAGTTTTAGAGCCTATAACTGGTGACATCCATGACCAGTTCATCTAGGAATGAGAGTAGTTACTCCCCACATCTCGTTTCATTTGCTTGTATATGAATTTTGATTTCTTATTGCCTGCACGCATTGGGTTTGTGGTCGGTATTACGTGTTTTGAGAATATTTGCATCTCCCTTTCCCTCATTTTACCCCATTAACTCCACATAAAGCCATATCTGCCTGTTGCCCTTAACTACATCCCAAACTGAGCCTACCTTTGCCGAGCTAGTTTAGTAGTCGAAGTATATTTTACAGTTGTGTCAGTTTTGGCTCGTTTTCATTGATTGGAGTGGGTTTTTGTGAGAAAAAGAAGAGAAGTGCTTAATAGTGCCTCGTTCGAGCAGATTTTAGCTCGATCGAGCAGATTTTGTGTTTTTGTGCCTCGATCGAGTGACTCATTCTACTCGATCGAGTGGTTTTCCTCGGTCAGCCAAGAAAGAAAAGAAAAAGAAAAGAAAAGAAAATGGAAAAAATGAAAAAATAATGAGAAAAAATAATTGGCTGAAGTTTTGTTGTTTACACCTCCTGTGCTTATCATTATTTTGTTGAGGTGTTATTTGGGATTTGTGTTGTTTATGCCTAGATTTGGTAAGGCATCGAGCTTAATTTTTGATTGTTGGAAGAATGAAACGAGTTCTATTGCGGTCTTGTTAGGAACTAGCTTGGCTATTTAGCCTCACATTACCATTAATTGTTTTGCCCCTTCTTACCAATTAGCCTCACATATCCATATTTTTGCAAATGTTCGGCACGTGATTGTCCTTGAACGGTGGTTATGCGTGTGTACAGTGCTTGAATCATCTTTCATATTAGTTAGCAATGCATGTTGTGTCGGTCGTAGTCTAGGTGAGTGACTATATTTTCTTCTCTCTTTCTTATACATATTTACTTACCATTTGCTTGTTGAGAGAAGAGTGACCCGTGAGAGTCCGAATTTGGATGAGTCTTGCAAGGTCGAAAGTCTAATTTATTTCCAAGATTGTATAAATTCGTTCACTTTCGTATTAAGCTTTGTAGCGATTGTATGAGTGCATTGAATGGTTTAGCATTAACTTGTAGCTAGCTCTGAGACTTACTCCATTCCCCTAGGTTTATTTTGTTCCATATAGCTGCATTTAGTTTGCTTGAGGACAAGCAAAGGTTTAGTTTGGGGAAGTTTGATGCGTGTATTTTATATAGACATTCTAGTCCATTTATGCACGCATTTATATGTCATTTGGGTGATGTTATGTCACTATATGCCCCTATTTGGCTACTTTGTACTTTCATTACTATTTTGTAGGTACAAGCTGCATAGTAGCGGAAACCGAGCCAAAACAGTCCACTTTGCATGCATTTAAGAGAATGGAAGGAACGGAACAGAAGCTCTTGCATGGGAAAGCGTGAAACTGCTCACAATCGAGTCCAAAGCCATGACTCACACTATGTGCCAAGCCAGAAGACCTCGATCGACTATACCTTTGGTCGATCGAGGAGCATTGAAGTGAAAAGTTGCTTGATCGAGCTGTCCTGTGCTCGATCGAGTAGTAGCCGCTGAAGAAGTTACTCGATCGAGTAGAATAAGTACTCGATCGACCAATATCCTAGAATAAAGTCCTCGATCGAATGGTTCTTTCCCTCGATCGAGTGGAATCTATCACGGGCCTTAAGTCCATAGCTTAATTAGGGTTTAGAGTCGTGTTATGCATATTTAAGACTCTTATTTTCGTCATTAGGTTATCATGGGGTGATCCCTGATCATCACCACTTAGCTTCTAGTTTCTGAACTCTCTTCTTTCTTTAGTTTACATTCGGGTTATTCGACGTGGATTGTTCTTTACGCCGGATTGCTAAGATTGTAAACTACTTTCTCTCTTTTATTCTTACCTTTGTTTTAGTCTTAATCATTGTTTACTCTTCCTAATTACTGCGTTGTTATTGTTCATGCCGTTTATTTACGATTTTATTATGTCTAATGTCATATGTTCAATCGTTTGTATTATTAGCATCGTTAATAACATGAGTAGCTAATTCTCTTGTATGTTGGGATGAGGGAAACTGTGGTAGAGGCATGTTAGGATAGATTATTTTAGTTGGTCTTGAATATGAGAATCAGTCTAAGCAATTTAATTGAGGTTTAGTCGAATGAGTGCACGCAGGAGACTGGCTAGGTAGTTAACCCCGACCTGGATCGAAAGATTGGAAGGGAAGGCTTGCTTAGTATTGATAGGTGACTCCTAAGAGGGCGAAAGTTAATTAGGAAAATCCCTAGGGTGGTTTGAGACCGAGAGGAGAAAACCATTGCCCTTCTCATTGATAGATTGACTGACTTAGTTGACCCGTAGATGCCGATACTGCAGTGGACCGAATCCTAGCATATTCTCTCTTTATCTGATTTATTTCATATTTATTTCTTCCTTTATTTCTCTTCCTCTAATCTTATTTAGTTAGTTAAAACCAATTTCAAAACCCCCTAGATTGTTACTGGCAGATTTAGATTTCAGTTAATTAGTTTCCTCCATGTGGAGATCGACCCTACTTCCGCTATCTTCTTAGTTAGTAGACTTAGGTTTTATTTTTGGTGTATAATGACACGCATCTGCTTACGATCTCTTTTATGTTATTTTCCATTTTTACCAAATTTGGATGGGTTAAAATATCCGTGCACGATTTTACTATTTTAATTCAATTACTACTTTTCTTATATGAACTCTCCAACGTTTTCTTTATTCTAAACCTGATTTGTAATTGGATTATCCATCTTGTGAGCTAATGGGTCAAAAGCCCACTTAAATTCTCTTATAAATATAAAAGATTAACCTAGCAGCTAGGTTGTTCCCTTCGTTTTGTCTTCGAGCGTCTTAACGCAGCCCTCTTCTCCCTCTCTTTTTATTCTTCTCCCATTAACTCCATTGTTATGCAACTTTCTTCATCCAAATCAAATATAAATTATATATTTACAATCCTGGCTCTTACCTCTACAATATATTCTATTCATAATAAGAAGAATAAGAAGAAGATGTCTTTCTTTTGGGGCGTTTTTGGAGGATGATTTCTGTAGCAATATTAATGGCGTCTTTATGAAGATGAATATTATTTTGTGGTCTTTATTGCGTAATAAAGGTAACTAGGTGTTTTCCTTTAATTATGTTATAGAAAGTAAATTATTAACATGACATAATGATTGAATGTATGATTAATTGTTTGTGTGTTTATTTATGCTTATGATTCATATGTTTAATTGCATTTAATGTTTATGCTGTTATTCTATTTTCAATTATTTAGTTGTTGCGCGAACTAAGGTTCAAATCGCGAACCCTAGCGTTGTTGGTGGTGGCGCGGCCGTTGGGTTGCCGTGGCCTAGGGTTTCGGCCTCCTCCTTGTGGGAGAGGCTAGGGTTTGCTTATGTTGAGGAATTGGGGTTTTGCTTTATATCATTAAGGTTATAGCTTATTAAACTATAACTTTGCATGTAAGCTACCCTAATTATACCTATTTGAGCTATAACTTTGAAAGTGACATTATGGTGCGGTGTACTATAACAAGACTTGTTGTGGTGATATGGCGGTTTGTACCGTGGAGTCGACTACTCGGTGATGGTGTTATAGAGGACTAGCCTGTGACGGAAGAGAATTATAGTTGATGATACTATAACGTCGCACTCATGCTGTTATAGCTGAAGTTACTATAACTTCACTAAACTTGAGTGAAGGTTATAGCTGAAGTGGTATAACTTCACTATAGTTGAGTGAAGGTTATAGCTGAAGGTACTATAACTTTAGTGAAGTAATGTGAAGGTTATAGTTGATGATACTATAACCTTACACGCTTCTTAATGTTATAGGTGGATGTACTATAACTTCACTAAAGTTGAGTGAAGATTATAGCTGAAGTTACTATAACTTCACTAAGGTTAAGTGAAGGTTATAGTTGGTGGTATTGTAACATTGGATGTTATATGCTTTTGTGTCTGGCGTTATGGTAACTCGAACTAGAACACGACCTTTGAGGTGTAATGTTATAGGTCAAGATACTATAACCTTAGTCATATGTGCTTGTTTCTGTGTAGTGTTATGGTCAGTTGGACTATAACGCTATGTTTGCATATCGTATTGGTTATTCTTATTCCTGTATTGTTGGACAGTCAGTTATACTGTTCTTGAGTTTAGTCGTGACGTTGTTCACGCATTGTTGGACAGTCAGTTATATTGTTCCTGTGTTGGGTCGTGACGTTGTTCACGCATTGGTTAGTACAGTCAGTTATACTGTACATTTGCTTGTTGGCTTGTTGAATAGATGACGATAGTATCAGTTATATACTATCAGAATGAACCAACGCTACCCTTTGGGGGTTTGTTTATTTTGGTCTATGTTTGGGATTGGTCAGAGGCAGTTCGTTATACGCTCTGGTCCCCGTGTGTCTTTCGATGTACGGTTAATGCATCGAGGGTCTGGCGAGGTCTTAGACATATAGGCAGTGGTTATACGCTATACATAGTACCATGGATGCAATTCGTTATACGGTCCACAGTGGATGTAGTTCGTTATACAGTCCACACCGATGGAGCCAGTTCGTTATACGCTCCATCATCTAGAGGCAGTTCGTTATACGCTCTAGTGGTTAGAGGCAGCTCGTTAATCGCTCTAACGGCCTTCATTCTGTTTGATATGCTTTGTTGATTGAATTGGTGACTCTATTGCTATGGATCATGTATCACTTTTGGTCGAGTTAGTGTTCATGGTCTAGGGGTTTGTCTAGTTGCATTCATTTGGTAATGATGATATCATAGTAAGTTTGGTTGCACGTCATATTGTATAAATTGTTTCACATGTCATTTATGATTATTGTATGTTGTTATAGCTTGTCATTAATTCAGCATGTTGTAAACATGACTGGGAGAGCACCTAGTTACTCCCGACTGATTGTCGAGCCCCATTCTCAGGTTGAATTGGTTGCTTCTTGTCTGGATGCTTGGGCTGGAGAGACTCGTGGCGAGATTAATAAAATATTTAGGAAGTACTCTAGTTTGAGAATATTAAGAATGTATTAGTTTGGTTTTGAATTTGAGTATCGGTCCGGATTGGTCAGGTGTTTCCGCCACCTTGACCCTATTCATCTTTGTACTCTGATGGATTATTTATTATTAAGGTATTTCTTTTGTTTTAATAATCCGGGTTGTTACAGTATAAGTGTTTGTAATGACCAGACATGTGTAAGTGTTTGAAATGAAAGAAAGAGGAGTGAAATGATTCCCCTAAAAAGATGAAAATGAATAAGTGTGCTCATTTGGCGGCCATGTCGTCTTCCGTCTTGAAAAGCGAACCGGGCAAGGATTAGAAAATCTTGGCTGAAGTTAGTTAAGCAACTGACGAAACTTTTCTTTATTATTCTTATCGAGTTTCAAATGCAAACGCATATGTCCTTTAATTTACATGACAGGTTGAATCCCGTGAAGGATTGCCTACATATTCATAAAGAAAATGAAATCAAACCTTGTGCGTAGTTCGAAAAAACGTAAAAGAATGATCGTTCGAAGCGAGAGCTTGTAATGAACTTGGAAGAAGGTAGCATGTGTTTTTGCTTACTCCTAAAAGAAGTATAATTCTATTTATTTGATGACATGAGGATATCCATATGTCAAAATGTAAGAGCATAGCGACAATGATTTTGACTGGCCAAGGGCCGGTTTTATTTCGCGTCGCCTGAGCGGCACGTGGGTTGCGCCAGGTGCGTCTTTTTGTTTTTTGCCTGAGAATTTGAATGAGTTTTGCCCTCTTTGGAGTAACAAGTTCAACGAATTACGCAAAACTAATACTATAGAAACAAAATACTTTTGTGACCGTATAAGCTTAGTGTACATCCATCAAATTCTTAGATCCTAAACAAGGGTGATAAGAAATGGAATGAAGTGGAAGGTTCTAATGGTGTTAGAAGACATTGTAGATCTATGTATCTCTCTCACGTACCTAAATGAATGAAAAGATCGTTCCAAAGGGCATGGAGACATGGTAACTGCGAATTGATTCGTTTGAAATATGTGAAAAGATGACTATATGAGGGATTTTGTTTTGTAATTTTTGACAGGAGAGATTTTTTAATTTTTGACACTTTGATTTTGTCTTGAAAATATTTGAGACTTTTGATTTGAAGTCGTTGGACTATTTTTGATTTGAAGTCGTTGGACTCTTTTTTTATTTGAAGTCGTTGTTGGACTGTTTTTTATTTACTGTTTTTTATTTGAAGTCGTTGTTGGACTGTTTTTTGATTTGATAGTTTTAGGCACGATTGCACTAAAAATTTGGTTTGACCCTCGGGTGAGCTAGTTTGTTAGAACCCATGGCAAGGGTATTGAATTGTTTGGCATAATATGCAAATTTTCTTTGTCTAGAAGTCATATGAGATATAAGAATTTGACGAATTAAGTAGAAAAATGAAGTCTCCCCACCTAGAGGTCACCTAGAGATACGACGATCAAGGAATTTTCACACCACAAGATATGGAAAAGATGGTAAATGCACGCCCTCGTTAAAGCTTATTCTAAGAGGTCGAGTGATCTACACTAAAGAGATACGAATTAAAGTATTGTAAAAAGTAGAACAAGTGACCAATAAAAAAGTACATGATGCTCTTTTTTTCTTTTCTGTTTTTGGAAACTCCATTTGGATTTTGCTCGGGTTGATGAACACTTGCTTGACTAGTTCCCAGCATCTTGGAAAATGTGGTAAGAGACCGAAGACGGATCAAAACAAGCCTAGGAGGATCTACAAGGAAGCTAGGGTAGCCACCACGTAGAGAAGACCTATGATTGGCTTGGCGATATTCTATTTTGCTTCTATTTTATTATTTCATTTTGATTGTTGGTTTTGAACTATTTTCATTTCCATGTTATGACATGGAAACTATTTTAAATTCCTACTTTGAAGGAAAACACTGGTTGTATTCATGGTGACTTGGTTTTCAACCAAAGTCACTTTATCTATGGAATTTATTTTATCTTCTTAAACTTTTCGTCATGCAATATTAGTATCATAAAACATAAAGTAAAAGACTAATTGATCTTATGAGAAATATAATAATTGGATCATTATAAGTAAACCAAAGTTAAGAATGAGATTCTCACTTTGGGATTGTGACTAAACATCACAAGTTATAAGGAAGATCAATTGCATAAGTCATATGGAGTTAGCGAACTCACATTTGGAGATTTACAATTCATATAAGACGTAAGATAAGATCTTTAAACGCCAATAAGACTCAATACGAGTTATAGAAGGGATAAGAACCCTAACTTTGTTCAACGACATGGATAGAGATCCAAGTACTAAGAGGAAGCATATTGTATCTATGGCAAGAATATCTCTCATGTCTCGTATGTAGGAGACATACTAGTAATTGGGAATGATGTACTGACATTGTCTTCCGTGAAGAAGTGTTTGGGAAATCATTTCTAGATGAAAGACTTGGAAGATGCATATCGCATCTTAAGTATACAAAATCTATAGTGATAGATGAGAGAGAATGTTGGCATCAAGATAAGAATCTTATATTGATATGATCCTTCATCGATTTCAACAAGATGAGTAGGTTGTTTATATTGATGAAAGTGGGATCCCTATGAAACAGTCATAGTCATCCACTGAACCTAAGATTTGTTGATCACGTGATTACTAATGTTTCCGCCATTAGACGAATCATATATGTCATGATATGCACATACCTTTATGACTTGTATGCTTGGAGCATGACAAGCCTATAACAAATCAATCCATATGAGATGCATTGGATAGCCTTGGAGAACATACATGAGGTTCTCGAGGAGAACTAGGGATTCATTCTTGTGTTTGGTAGTGATAACTTAGTTATGTGTTAAAGGTTACAAAAACCCAAGTTTCCAAACTTATAAGAATTTGTCGAATTCCTAGGCTAATTTGGTTATATTAAAAGCGAATAACCATAAAGCATGATTGAAAAGTCAATCATTAATAACTCTACAAATGGAGTCTTGGTAAATTATGATGAGGATAAGGTGGCTTATAAGGAACTAATAGTAGATCCTTTCACCAAGATACCTATCACATAGTTATCATGATAACAAGTGGGAGCATCTTTTAAGATAAATAGCTCAACTCTAGATAGAGATCTAGACATGTACTTAGATGAATTCATGTCATAAGAGATGACATTGAATGGAAGGAAAAAGCAATTCACAAGGTTGGAATAAATGGATACATGGTATATCCACTACTCAAGCCTTATTGCATTTGGACAAGATCGCCATGTAGTATCATGGAACTTGTATACTTGAGATTATAAGATATGAAGCAATAACATTGTGTTGATTGTTCCTATATGATAATCACATTTATCATTTGAGTTTCTATAAACTCATCTTTATTACTTTGTTGTGTCCAAATAGGTTGTAGTAACAACCCTATTAAAGTGAACTGGATTAACATAGTAATGGCCCCTAGTTGCTTTTATGAGGTGACGTCTCCTAGTGACTAGAATGTGATGCGATTGATGGCAAGTTCAAGTCTCATAGGGTCATATGAGATGACTAGTCGATCACATAGGTAGACTGTATGGGACACTCAGTCGGGCAGTGACCGCTTATAGAGTTCTGGCAATTCATAATGCCTAGTCGTGGCGAGAGGTACTATAGTATTCTTTTTGAGTCAATTCTTTACAGTAAAGACTGTTCGCTCAAGTCGACACGGTTTGTGATTGACTTTGATTTTTGCCCCAAGCCATTCAGTAAAAAGGGGTGAATGAGCAATTATTGGGTCATGAAGAACTATGAGTGTACAAAGGGAATAATGCGATAGAAATAGTCCAACCCCTTGTCAGGGTTAACTAATATCTCAAGGCCACTCGAGGAATAGTGAACTGGAAATGCGTGGTCACGTTCGGAAGGTATCTACGGTAGATAATTCCGGTCACAAAGATACTCTCCAGATCGAGGAAACCACTCAAGATATGATCACATGCAAGTACGACCTGCAGGACACCGTACACTGAGTGGGTGATTATATTTGGGACAAGAGAATTGGTGACACACACTTGTTTCGAACAAGTGGGAGATTGTTGGAGTAAGTGTCCTCAACAATAGTGCGATCAATTAATTAAATCTCAATAACAAGAATACAAAGGGATGATTAACATTATAGTCAACTGGTCCACAGTAATCGGTAACGATTGGTTTACTAGAGTTTGACGTTCCTGTCGTATGACGATGGTGATCAGTTGATCCCTTGAGGTCACACCGAAAGGACGATTACCTAATCAAGAATATTAATTAATTGTATAACTATACAGATTAATTAATACCTTAAATAGAACAAGTTTGTATAATTAGTGAGAATTATATCTTCTTGTAATATGATTAATAAAGATTCAATTTAGTAATTTAATTGTTATATTACTAAGAATGCTTAATGTTTATGAAACATTTGAGATAAGCATGCATGATTGGTTGATTTTGATTACCATTAGTTGTAGATCATATTAACCGAATATGAGATGACCCATTATATATATGTGTGTGTGTGTGTGTGTGTGTGTGTGTGTGTGTGTGTGTGTGTGTGTGTGTGTGGGTGATTATAAATTATTACTTAAAATGTTAAGTTTAATTTATTTGTTATGAAATTGCATTTAAATTAGTTAAATGCACATTTATAAGATAAGATCATATCACATGTCACATATCACATATGTGACATATCACATATGTGACAAATGAGAAAGTCACAAAATAAAATGGACACCCATGTTAACATGGATGCACCGGTTTTTACAAGGTGGTGGGTGTTGATTAAGGCTTTAAATGTTGTGCTAATCAAGGTTAGACAATATGATTAATAACCTAAACACCTATAGCCACCCTAGAGATTTGATAAGGCAAAAAGAAAAAGGCACTCACCCTTCCCCATAGGTAGGGCTGAGCAAAAATATACGATACGGTTTTAATATACGGATACGATACGGTATACGGTTTTAATTACACGGATTTCCGGGTACACGATACGAATTTCCGGGTATACGATACGGTTTTTAGAAAAACCGTACCGGGTCCGGGTCGGGGAAAATCAAAACCGGGTATACGGTTTTGACCCGGTTTAATTAAAAATAACCCAAAAAATGTTGTATGTAAAATTTTGTTTTCCATTTTGACTATATGTGTGAAATTTTGAGCATCAATAATTTTATGTGAAACTTGTAATATACGCAACTCACTTTATGAGTGACAGATTTCTGTGTGAAGTTTTGCAAATTTGTATTTTGCTATTTTACCTATAACTTTGCAAGTAATTGTGTTTTGTAATAATGATCCTAGTGGATTATATAAGCATCTTATTTATTGGTCGTTACTAATGTTGTGGACTCGAATTCCAGGTTTGAGCATTATCAATTAAACCGGATCTGGGTATACGGTTTTCGGGTACCCGGTTTAACCGGGTATACGAAAATCGGGTACCCGTCCGGTTAAACCGGGTCGGATCCGGGTACTAAATTTTGGCCTTCCAAAAACCGGGTACCCGATACGGTTATTAAAACCGTATCGGGTAACCGGTTTTGCTCACCCCTACCCATAGGTGTACCGGTTTTGTGAGGTAACTAAGAGGATGTTTTCCTTTTGTTTACTTACTACTTGATCTCATATTTTTACAATACAACTACATCTAACTAGAAAATATTACATAGTTAGAAACTTAAGAAGTTTCATAGAACTTTTGTTCAAGCATTAACACTATAATACTTGTGTAGTAATTTTGAAGTGTTGTATACATTTTTTGGGGTACTTGACTATTGTTCTAGTAAATCAATATTTAAGAGATTAAGGGATAGTCTAGGTGCAACATAAAGGAGAGTTCCTATACTTGGAGGTTTGAAAGTTATTCCCAAATCATTTAGCTCAAGACCAAGAATAAGAAGGAGTCTTATTTTTGTGCCCTTTATACGTCCAAACTACAATGTGAGGAACAATTTCTTTCTCCACTTTATTTTATTTAGTTTGCATGCACTAGATCTAGGAAACTAATAAAAGAGTTAATTAGTATATCATAAGAAGAGTCTTATAAGTAGGTATATGAACCTAAAACTGAGCTACCTCTATATACCATTTACATTTATTTTACATGAAATGTATTTGCATTTGATTTGTCTAACTCGTACATTTATCATTTATAATATAATTATCTATTGAAATTATGATAAGATGTAAAATTTATCAATAAATAATGAGGCACATTCAATACTCCATCTATTAAAATTATTATTACTTTCAAAACATCTCATGTTAATACTATTACCTTCACTACTCCTGCAGTTATTATAATTTCTTTCAGTACTCTCGCTATTTTTGTGGTTAATTCACTATTCCTGTTAATTTTATCAAGCATATATATTTAAATAAATAAAGTTTTTTTTTTTTTTAAATGATTGGTTAGTGTTATGAATTATTAATGCATAATAACTTATGGATGTCCATAAGTCACACTTATTTTGGACCACCATAATGTAGATGATTCAAGACGTGTCCCTCCACATTCTTATGACATAACACTCTTTTTTGTACTCATGTATATATATATATATACCTCTTATGCTAATAAGAAAGGGCTACCTCTCTACTATCTATCTCTCGTATGATCGTTTAGATAATCATATTAAATTAATTCAATGCCATTGCCTGAAGCGAGTGCGATATCATGTTTTGAATATAAAATATATTTATTATACAAATAATGTAGTCATGTAGACACATTACCGTGTAAGTAGCTGAAAATACTATGTGTTGTATCTCGTATAGAAGTGACATGTGATCAAATTATTTAATATTATGAAAAGAATGATCAGTATAATTCGTTGAATTCACCACCTCCCTTCAAGGGACGGATGAAGTATTAATTGAGTTTAACTAAGATTATTCAAAGAATCAATTGTGATTTGTATTCCTAGAAGGAATTTGTAGAGTCTACAGATCGAATACGAAAGAGGGGGGGGGGGGGGGGGGGGGTGCATTGGAGTATTAAAAAACTAGGCCCCCATTTGTCGATAATGATAAGTAAAGTAATTTATTGCTCGTATAGATGCAAAATCAACTAATTAATT
>JAIUZE010018108.1:0-35318 GCA_022085475.1 Heliosperma pusillum
ATATATATATATATATATATATATATATATATATATATATATATATATATATATATATATATATATATATATATATATATAGTATATAGTATATGGATTTTTCATATGTTTATGTCATATGATTGCTACTCCTTGGTTTTCAGTTTATATAATGACTAGTATTGGTGCCCGGCTCCGCCCGGGATACCTATATCTATCATTAAAATTTATTTTAATTAAATATACTTTAAAGTTATATAATTCATACATTTATCATCAATATATTTTTTTTATGACATATCTTAAAATTACGATAAAATAAATTATAAGACAATTCATTACTCCCACTATTAATATTTTACTTTAATTAATTGGTCAGCTAATTGTTCATATATACTTTTTTTATTGTTATTATTGCTTCTTTTATTACATTCGTTATTACTACTGTTACTTTCAGTACTCTCGTCGTAATTGTTGTTACTTTCAGTACTCCCACAATAATTATTGATACTTTCACTAATGTCGCATTAATATTAAAAATTTCACTACTCCTGTTGTTGTTTTATTACTTTCATTACTCCCGGTTTTAATTTCGTTACTTTGACTATTGAACTGAGTGATTACTATAATTTGATTAGCTGATGATTAAACATGCAATTTGAGTTCACATGCAATTTTAAGAGGCTCATATATTTATATAAATATATTACATATATATGTTAAATCAATTTAAAAGAATTATGCAATATTATATCTTTTGAAAACCTAGCTTGATTTATTTACCTTTTAATAGTTTCCAAAATATTATTTGTAAGTTAAATAATTATAAATTTTCAATTTAATGTATATTTTATGCTACTAATTAATATCATAAGTTAGGCATGTTTATTTTAAGGAAAATCACGCTATTTTGGTATTTTCTAAATTTATACTTCAACCAAAATTATATAATATTTACATTGAAATCTCTTGATCAGGTCCATCACACAGCGCTATCGATAAAAAACTATATAGTATAATTAATTTGTATAAATTTATTTATTTACATGAAAGTCCCTTGGATTCAGAATTTAATATATAGTATATATATATCGGTCTCGTCTCGAGCAGCCCCTCCCGGCTACCTTTATGTACCATTTAAATTTTATTTTATTTGAAACATAATTGCGGAAAGTCATGTCTAACTCAAACATTTACCATTTATAATATTTTAAAGCTATGATGTAAAATGTTTCATAAAAATAATGAGACACATACACTACATTTGGTGTTAATATTATTACTTCCACCGCCATCACATGTAATTGTATGCTAATACTAATATATTGTTAATTTTTGTACATATGTTGTTACTGCTAAACCTTTCACTACTCCCGTTGTCATTATTGTTATTTTCACTACTCCCGCATTTAATACTATTAATTTCACTACGTTGGTGATTGCTACTATTATTTCACTATTCTCGTGGCTATTAATGTTATTTTTACTAGTCAAATAGTTACACATGAGAATATTGTGTGAACTATACTACCCTATCCTAGATTGATAGTATATAAGCACAAGAGCTAAGAAAGTGTAAATGACATTGATCATAAATACAAAATTACTTCTCTCTCTAAAACTACTTATAACTAACTTTCTATCACTAGTTAGTTAGCATTGTTAGTTAGATACTATAAAATCAGTCACTATAATAGCACATTCAAGCTCTTGTAATGGAGTTAGTTAAATGTGCTTAGGTTACATTTAACATGGTATCAGAGCCCATGGTAAAAAAAAAAAAGACCTGGGCATAAAAGAAAAAAAAAATTGGGCTAAGAAAACGCAGCCGTTGAAGAATAACACGGTTTGCTTGACGACTGGAAGAGAGGCCAGAAAGCCCCCCAGTCTGATTTAAGTGGGCTCACATGTGAGGGGGAGTGTGAAGAAACTCAATTTCCCACATGTGAGTGTAATCCCACATTGAGAAAAGAGGGGAGAGTTTACCTCTTTATAAGGCAAGGGGCTACTCCCTTTATTGTCAATTGGTTTTAGAGTGGAACCCCCTTGGGTTTATAAAGTGGACTTGCTTTCTCCTCAATACGGGTTGGACCCAGGCCCGATTATAAAATTTAACATTTAGAGCTCCTGAGAAAACCGATAAGCGTTTTCATCAATGGGTTAGGTGTGATCTGTTGGTAAAACGATGGATGACTAATTCCATTGATCTTGAGATTAAGGAAGCTTTCTCTTATGTCAATTCTGCTAGAGAATTATGGGATGAATTACTAGAGAGATATGGGGAGACTAATGCTGTTGAAATATATCAATTGCGCAAAGAATTGGGTAATATTTCCCAAGCTAATCATTCCTTGATAGAGTATTACAATTCTTTGAAACGAACATGGGAGAATCTTGATTGTCTTGATCCAGTACCCACTTGTACTTGTGGTGCAATGAAGTCCTGTTCTTGTGCTTTGCTGAAAAAAATGTTGGATAGGGATGTTCAAGCAAAGCTTATCCAATTTCTGATGGGATTGAACAGTGGTTATGAACAAATTAAGACCAACATCTTGACAATGGAGCCCTTACCACAATTAAACAAAGCCATGTCTTTACTACAAAAGGTTGAAAGATAAAAACAAATAGCTGATGCTGTTGATGTGCTAGCTGAAGCTAATGCTTATGTTGCTCAGACAGAATACTTTAATCCTGTTCCTAAAAGAGCCAAAACTGAGGTATCTGATGAATTGGTTAAAAAGTGTACTCATTGTACTAAGGAGGGACACAATGTTACTGAATGCTACAGGTTGCAGACCTGCACTGTATGTGGTAAGAAGGGCCATGTCAAGAACATATGCAGATGGAATCCTGATAAGCCTAATAGTGGTAGAGGCAGATCTTTCTATAGGGGAGGATCAAATAAGAGACTTGCCAATCATACTGATATAGGATATTATGATGAAGACCTTGATCATCCTCTTGGGGGATTTTATGATCAATCTGCTCCAAGATCCACTTCTCTTGATACTAACCTGGTTGATAACATTGTTGATTCTGTTATGCAGAAGGTTCTCAGGAACTTAGAAGATAAAACTATGCCTGCACAAGGATTTCTTCAGTTAACTTTGCAGGTAAAATCAATTTATCCTTGTCTAATGCTGCTAATGATGGATGTTTTAGTCAAGACTGGATAGTAGATACAAGAGCCTCAGATCATATGACATCTAATTCAGATCTGCTTAGTGATATTCAACTATTGAGTAGGCCTATTCTTGTGGTTTTACCTGATGGCAGTATCAAAGTGGTTCATAGGATGGGCAAAGCAAGCCTCACCCCTACTGTGACACTTCATAATGTTCTTATTGTTCCTGGTTTTAGACAGAATCTTCTATCAGTTGGGAAATTAGTTGAGCATTCTGGAATGACTGCTATATTTGATACTCATCATTGTATTTTCCAGGACCCTTCAAATAGAGGTATTCTAGCAAGGGCAAGAAAGATAGGGGATCTTTACAGACTTATGCCTATCAACCTCAACTCTGAAAGAGTAAAGAAGAGGCTTGATGGTCCAAATGCTTGTAACAGCAATAATGCTTGTAATAGCAGTAGTTTTATGATAAATAATTCTGGCACAATAGATATAAGTGTTTTACATGCTAGAATAATGGGGCATACTTCAGTATACAAGTTGAAACACTTGGTTGGTTTTAATAACAAGTCTGTGCTAAACTTTCATTGTGAAACATGTTCTTTGTCAAAGCATCATTCTCTACCTTTTCAGAGGAGTTCTTCTAATGCTCGATTTCCCTTTCAATTGTTACATGCTGATCTTTGGGGTCCTTACAGGACTAGATCCCTTAATGGGGCATCATATTTCCTGACTTTACTAGATGACTTTTCCAGAACTACCTGGACTTTTTTGATGCAGAATAAGATGCAAGTTCCTGCATTACTCAGGCAGTTCATTAATCAAATAGAAAACCAGTTCAGTAGGAAATTGAAGGTATTTAGGAGTGATAATGGATCCGAATTTATTCAAGCTCAATGCCAACATATTTTTGTTGAGAAAGGCATTATTCATCAGACTAGTATGGCAGAAAAACCACAACAAAACGTTAGGGTAGAGAGGAAGCATAGACATCTTATTGAAACTGCTAGAGCACTAAGAATTCATGCTAATCTTCTCATTCAATTTTGGGGGGATTATGTGTTAACAGCTAATTTTTTTATCAACAAAATGCCTACTGCTATCCTAGATTGGAAGACTCCATATGAGGTCTTGTTTAATGAACAACCTTAATATGATGAGCTAAGAGTGTTTGGTGCTTTATGTTATGCTAGTGTACCTGCTGGATTAAAGGATAAATTTGGTCATAAGTCAAGGAAATGTATTATGGTAGGATATCATTTTGGTAAGAAAGGTTACAAGGTGTATGATATGGACAAACACAATTGTTTCTTTAGTAGGGATGTGGTATTTAAAGAGAACAATTTTCCTTTTAAAACAACATTACAACATGAAACCATCAGCTCAGTCTATGATGATGAAGAACCTTTATAATTGGTTAATCCTGCTGCTTCTCAGTTAATTCACAGAGTCCCAAGTACTACCACATCAGATACAAGGATTGCTCAAAGTACTATTCCACAGGATAATATAGCTCCACAAATGGAGACTACTATTCCTGATAATATATCTCCTATTGCACCTACTATAGCTCCACATCCTGCTGCTACAATAGCTCCACAGGTCCTTAGAAGATCAAACAGAGCTAAAACCATCCCTTCTAGCTTGATATATTTTCACTGTAATTTCAAGTCTGCTGCTGCAGCAGTGACTGCCTCATGCTTTCATAGTCAGATTCTTGGGGAATTGAGGAATTTTGATCCTGCATATGTTACTTCCTTGTCAAATGTTATATCTCAATTTGAGCCTCATTCTTACAAACAGGCAGTACAAGATGAGAAATGGATAACAGCTATGAATCAAGAACTTAAAGCATTAGAGGATACTCAAACATGGGAGCTAACTGCACTTCCAGAAGGCAAAAAGCCAATAAGATATAAATGGGTCTAAAAAATCAAGCATCGTGCTGATGGTACAGTTGAAAGGTACAAAGCCAGACTAGTGGCTAAAGGCTACACACAAGTTAAAGATAAGGATTATAAGCACACCTTATCACCAGTTGCAAAGTTTGCAACTGTGAGAACTCTTCTTGCTGTTGCATCAGCTAAGCATTGGCCTATTCATTAGCTTGATATAAACAATGCTTTTTTGCATGGTTATATAGATGAGGAGGTATATATGAAACCCCCTGAGGGTTACACAAAGGCAGACAAGGGACAAGTTTGCAAGCTAAGAAGATCATTGTATGTCTTGAAACAAGCCTCAAGACAGTGGAATTTGGAACTCACCAAGCATCTACTAAGTCTTGGTTTTGTGCAGTCCAAGCAGGATTATTCCATGTTCATGAGGAGGCATGATAATTCCTTCATTTTGATTCTGGTTTATGTGGATGATGTTCTCATCACTGGTACAAATGATTTACAAATCAAAAAATCAAGCAAAGCCTGGATGAGAAGTTCACTATAAAGGATCTGGGTTATATCAGGTATTTTCTGGGTTTAGAGGTTGCAACAAACGAGACTGGGATTCTTCTGAATCAAAGAAAGTACATAGTAGATATTGTAAATGACATGGGAATGGAAAACTGCAGTACCACTGATTTTCCTATGCCAAAGGGCCTGAATTTAAGTATTGATCAAGGAGAATTATTGCCAGAACCAGAAATTTACAGGCGCTTGATAGGAAGACTCCTCTACCTCAATCTTACAAGACCTGATATCTCTTATTTTGTGCAGAACCTCAGCCAATCGTTTCTATCTCAACCAAGACTACCTCATCTAAATGCAGCTATTCATGTCATCAAATACCTCAAAACCACTGTCAATATGGGTTTGTTTTATCCAGCAGATTCAACTCTACACCTATCTGCCTACAGTGATGCAGACTTGGCTCAATGTTCATTCAGTAGCAGGTCTCTGACAGGTTGTGTGTCTTTCTGGGAAGTGCACTAGTGTCATGGAAGACCAAGAAACAGGCTACTGCTAGTAAAAGCTCAACTGAAGCAGAATATAGAAGTATGTCCTATACTTCAGCAGAGCTTGTATGGTTGGAATCTTTGCTTAAAGACACGAGCATAGAGGTTCCTACTCCTATTCCATTATTCTGTGACAATCGAGCTGCACAGCATATAGCCAGTAACCCAGTCTTTCACGAAAGGACGAAGCATCTTAATGTAGACTGCCACTATGTTCGAGACAAACAACAGGAAGGTTTCCCGCTTACTCAACATGTGCCCACGCATATGCAATTGGCAGACATCTTCACCAAGCCCCTTGGAGGTCAACAATATAGGTTTCTTTCACTTAAGCTTGGACTTCAGATGATTCCAGCTTGAGGGGGGGATGTGAACTATACTACCCTATCCTAGATTAATAGTATATAAGCACAAGAGCTAAGAAAGTGTAAATGACATTGATCATAAATACAAAATTACTTCTCTCTCTAAAACTACTTATAACTAACTTTCTATCACTAGTTAGTTAGCATTGTTAGTTAGATACTATAAAATCAGTCACTATAATAGCACATTCAAGCTCTTGTAATGGAGTTAGTTAATTGTGCTTAGGTTACATTTCACATATTGTTATAGTTATTTTAAATAAATATTAAATAATAAATTATAACAAATTAAACACTAATTAAAGTATACATTTACAGAATTATGGAATATTGTGTCTTTTGTAAATTTTTATTTATTTACCTCTTATAGTTTCAAAACCCAATTTCTTATATTATTTTGATTGATATGCTAAATAATTTACAACTTTATGCATCTAAACTATTTAGTATATGAATTTTTATATTTTTATGTCTTTTTATTACTACCCCTTGATTTATGGATCATATACATAGTATTGATTACATTACATTATATAGAACCGGTTAAACTAGATTTTTTGTTTTCAGTGAACAGATTGAACCGGTTCGATTTATCACACATTATCACACATTTATATGAGATCAAACTTGATACCTATTTGCTGAGTTTATTTAGGATGATGTTATTGTTGTTCCCAAATATTATAACCAATCTTCCTATTGTCGATACTAAGAAAATAACTCTTGTCATGTAAATGCAATTTTAGACAATTTTACAATATTTTTTTTCCCCTGTAACATTCTATTTAATATATAACAATTATCTAATTAGATAAATAAACTCAATGTAGGGAAAGTAAAAAGACATCTCAAAGTCCTTTATGTTTGGTATTCAAGACATTTTAAAGTCATTCATTTTACTAAGAGATACCAATCAATACCAAGTATATTTCAATCAACACCTCTTCCCTCTACATTCTTCACTCATTAACTTTTCAACCTTACTCCATTGCAATATTAACCGTGAAAGTAAACTAATTCTTGTTTCTGACGAACTCATTTTGCTCTGAACCTTAGGTACGGTTTTGTACCCATTTTATTATCAAATACTCAAATGTAACCACTATGCTTCAGGTATTATTACAAGTAATGGTAATTTGTTTTCCAAATGTGATTACATTTAGCTGTAAACTGAGTATAAAACCCCGTCTTATTGATTCAGACCAAAAACAACCCGTCTGAAGAGAGACCAGCTCGTGAAAGTGGGCTTTTAGTCGTTTACTCAGCCACTAACTTGAAAAGGATTAAAAAAAATCTTACCTGGGCATAAAGAGTTAAGACTGGGTTCGATGCTGCAGAGTTCCCAAAAACTAGCAGCAGTAGTATAATTAGCAGTAAATAATCTACACATGCAGGGTCTTTCCTCGTCTAATTCCTGCAAAACCATGGAACAACACGTCCCAACAGTCAGAGTTTCTGTACAATAAGCTCTGATTGCCGTATAACACGATGTACTTGTTTGCCCATATATTTGCATGACATTCCATATTATCATCAATAATAATATCACTATTAATTTTCCCATTATTCTTTTTTTGCTCCTCCTTTTAATGTTTTCCTTGGTTTTTCTAGTATTTTGTGTTATGTAATAAAATACCAAAATTTTGAGTCTTGTTTATTGAGATTGGTGATTGACTTTGGCGTATGGGTCAACCCTTACATCCAGTTACAGGCTAGAGTGCTTGAGTAGAAAGATATGGTGGGCAAGTTATGGTGGGCATTTAGTTATACACAAATTCACAATTAAGACCGAATTATGAGTCAATATTCATAAAAGATATTTTTGAAATCTTATTTAGAATAAAACTAGTTTAGACTTTAGATCCTGCGAATTTTAATTTTTAGTATATTACTTTTAATATAAATTAAAATGACACATAAGTTTTAAAATATTATCTCGATGTACTTTGATTTGAGAAAAACACAATTTGGTTTGCAAAACTAATCAGGAAAAATGATCAAAAGAGTTGAATATGTTATGAGATGTGTATTTTAATATTTTTTTCGGAAAATTCTCACGGTACCCTATAAGTTTGACATTTTGTCCGAAATACCCAAATTTTTTACCCAAAAAACTTTGAGTGGCCATAACCCGGGTTTATAAACTTGGAAAATAACGATTTTTTTTCAAGTCGTTCATCTTTCCGAGAGCTACGAATTGAAAAAAAAAACTAGTGGTATTTGGATTCCGTGACTAGGATTTTTTGCATGTCAAAGTTTTTTTTACCGAACAAACTTTGAGTGGTCATATCTCTTGGTCACGAGTTGAGAACTCGCCATATTTTTTTTTTCAAATCGTAGTTCTCAGAAAGATGAACAATTTGAAAAAAAAATCATCATTTTCCGAGTTTGTAAACCCGAGTTATGGTCACTCAGAGTTTTTCGGGTAAAAACTTTGGGCATTTCGGGAAAAATGTAAAACTTGGGGGTATCGTGGGAATTTACCGTATTTTTTTTACATCTTTGAAACAAATGATGTCGTCTTTTTTTCAAATTATTTTTTTTTGTCAAAAAACTAATAACAATCTTTTATGTACAATTTTAGGTGTTAGAATTTATGTACAATTTATAAGTGTTAGAATTTATGTACAGTTTTATGTACACTATCATTTCGTTTAATTTCGAGTAATATTGACTATTTATTACCGAGTATTATTTATCATTTATCATTCATCATTCGTATCAATATATTACACCAAAAATGAAGAATTTATTCACGGTATAGTTTATTAGTGGTATCAATTATAATTTTATTATATTAGTATTTTATTAGTAATATCAATTTGGTGTTTGTATCTTTGGAAATTGATACCAATCAAATTAACGTGGGCTCCCTTACATCACAATGTTGACATAATTAATTAGAATGTGAACAGAATCTTGTAAGTAGAGTGTTAAAATAAACGGTATCAATTACAATATGTATTTTAGTCAGATGATTTGAGCGAGAAAATTGAACGGGATTTTTCTAAGAGTGTTAATGTTATTAGTCTATAGGGGATGTTCTGAATAATGAAACTCCCTTCTTTGTGATAAAAAATATTTTTAAAATTGATTAAAATTGGTTAGAAAGTTAACTGGGGAATATTTTATAATATATTTTGGAATATTGTATGCTATAATTATCCTGAAAAATATTTTATTTCTTAACTTTTAGAAGTGGTAAGTAACTATACTTCTTGTATATAATAGGAAGTAATTATTTCAGTTGGTTGCATCGGAACACTTAAGCTTTAAACGAGATTTCGCAAACCATTCTTTCAACGAAGTATTTTCATTGTTTTTGCAAAAGATTTGTGTCGTTTCATTTGAACCATTCCCGAGACTCAAGTTCTTATATCCAAAAGGGCTCATTGTTCTCCATAATTCAAAGTTATGAACCATATAAGAAGATAAGAGAAGTGTAATTTTTTAGATTCGTGAGAGAGTATTTTTGGGGTACGGGGTTGCACTCGAATCACACGATCGGGTTTGATCGTCGGGATTTTCTTTGTAATCGGGTAGGATTATTAAAGAAAATATTAATGATGTGGGTTTTAAATACCGCAAGTGCACGGTCGTCAAAGTAGCACTTGAGGGTCGATTTCCACGGAGAGCAAAGTGATTACTAATCGTTTCTATTCAAACGTTTAGCTAAGTCGGACAAAACTAGGAAGGTAGAGTAACGATTTAAACTAAAAAACAAATATATAAAATTAAACTAATGCTAGAACCAAAGAAACTATAACGAGCTAATAAGATAAGGTTTAAATCAAATGATTAAAAGCCTAGGACTCGACATTTCCACCGACATTTGCAACTACATACTATCAAACCCCGTCAATTGGTTGTTAAGGAAGATGCGTTAGGAGAAAACGCCTCTAATTCGCCAAGTATCTCTCTCCCGGGTTCACACATGGACACTAGTAACACCGACCTATCTCTCTTCCGGGTTCATAAGTCGGACTCCCTTACACACCACTCTAGCACCCGAGAACGCGCGACATCCCCAAGATATTCAAGTATTACTCAAGGTAATTAAGTTCGCGATAAATCCCGGTCCTCCAACCCCTTTTTTCAAAGGTGATATTCAAACCGACTACCAAAGGTGTCCCCTTTAAGTTCCCCCTCCCGGGTTCAACCCAAATCAACTACTAATCTAGATGGGGAGAGTCTGACTCTCAACCTAATCAGCTCTCGTCGACGGTCAAGGGTAATGAGTCAACGACAAACCCAAATAAAATAATAAACAATCAAAATCCCAAGGTAAGCCCCAACCAAATCCCCCAACAACCAATTAAAGCGGAATTTATTAAGTTAATCACTCATGTCGGGGATTAATCGAGTCCTAGTAAGAAGACTACTCACTATTCATAGTGATAACACAAGAAAAATTAATAAAGATTGAATATTTAATGTTGAACATAATAAAGATTAGATTTTTATCCAAGACAAGTAATTTCTCAATTAAAAGTAACTAAGAATCAATAAAACTAAAATTCAACAACAACTAAGCATAAAGGGAGAACCTTTATGAACAAACTAACTCTAAAAATTCAAACTTTAAGTACTACAATTAAAATAAGAACAAATAAAAATAATGAAAGAGAAAGAGTAGTACCAACAATCAAAGACAAGGAAGAACAAAAGAATTAGAAGGGAAAATAAAGCTTCAATCTTTGATAAATCATGAGAACTATAGATCCAATTACAAGGGAGTGGTTGAGTTTTTCTCTCTCTAAAAATGCTCTAAAAATCAGTTCTCCCTTCAAGTTTTCAGGTTTGGTCTATTTATACAAGATTAAAATCACGCAAAACGAAGTCGTATAAGCCCGGGGTGAACAGTGTGCGAAATTGAGATTTCGCACGGCTCACTTTGTTCCGCACGGCCAACTCTGCACGGTCATTACTTCCCTGTTTCAAGTTCGCACGGCTGACTTTGTTCCGCACGGTCAGCTTCTCGCCTAATCCAAAAGCTTGATTTTTGAGAAGGAGTTACCTTGAACTCCTTCTACATCGCATCCACCATTTTTTTAACTTCATTCGATTGATCGGAGTTTGAATTTAGCTAGGCCTGAGTTGCGGCGAGAGTGAGCTCCAATAACTCGAGCCATGGTAGCTGAACTAAGGCGATGATGGCGGCAAATCTGGTGGTGCGAGCGGTGGGATTCCATTGTTGAGATGCGGGCAGCCATGGAGGTTTCTTTGAGGAGCTCCGATGTCGGGTTTTCGGGTTTTAAACGAAGGAGATGGGTGAAGAACATTGATATGGTGGTGGATTAATTGTGAAGATGGTTATATAAAATGGTGGTTAATGGTTCAAGTTTGTATTTGTTAATGAAAATCAAGGAGCTCGGGTATTTCACGGAGGATATTGTTCATTGGTAATTGAGAGTAACTTTGGAGTTTGCTGCAAAAATAATGAGGGAAAGCATGGGTTTTGGTGAGTTATTTGGCAACTTTGACCATGCTTCGTATACTCCATTTCATTTTCTCCAATTTTACTCTGTCTCAACTCATCTTATCACTCGAACTTGTTATCTGTAAAATGAAATAACCAAAGCAGTACCAAAATCCCGGAAACTAATATATATTGACACAAATTAATATAAAACCGCTAATATTCTATTTTGTTACGATATGAGCGAATAGTAGAAAAGTCGAGTCACTAATTAGACTAAATAAGAGATAAAATGTAGGGTAAAATCGAGTAAAATATTGTGTTATCAATTAATGAGAGAGATAGTGGATGATGTAGAGTGTAGACCTTTAAAGTGTAAGTCGAACCACTTAAAAATCGTGTGCTTCGTTCTTTCGTCTGATTTTTATTTTCGTTCTTTCGTTTGTGTTTTTATTTCCGCTGCATTTGAAATCAGTATTGGTGAACAATCTGTTTTAACAGTCTTAGCTTACGTACTGTTCAATTTGTATGTGTACTGATTTCAGATTTGGTTATCAAGACGAAAGCGGTGAGGCATCAATCGCATATGTTATACCCGTTCGGTTTTATGTCATAGTTCAACAATAATATCATTTCGAGCGAGGCATCATTCGCATATGTTATACCCCTTCGTTCCAATCATTGTTTAGCTATTTTATTTGAGGGCTCGCTTGAGATGTGAATAATTATTACTGGACTAATAAAAGCGGTGAGGATAATTATTACCGGAATAATAGAGTTTAAATAAACTAAAATATAGAGGAAATTGATGTGGGTTAGAGATGGAAATGAGAGAAAATAGTGTAATAGTCACTCCATTAATGAGTTTTGATAACGCCTCGAAAAATTCATTTTGCTACTATATTTTGTTGATGCGTGATTAAAATATTCTAAATAAATGTTCTCACAAAATTGAGTGGCATAAGACATTTTAGAATAACATTATCATTACCCATCACCTCCATAATCGGAGTACTAGAATGTGTCGTCGTATAACAAATAATGTTGTCGTAAATTTTGCATCTCATGCAATTATGATAGTAAAGTTACTACAATGAATTTTACGGCACAAAAAGTTTATATGAGAAATGAGATTAAGACGGCATTAATTTCAGGCGATCTTACAATAATTTATTTGTACAATTAGATAATCAGATAAACTCAATTTGCGCCAAGTAAATAAATATTTAAAAGACTTTCAAGTTTGGTCTTAAGACTCTTAACACCTATCAAACCTCAATAATCTTCATAATCATCGAGACTAATTCATAGTTAGATAAAAAAAAATTCCGCAATTATAATTTATGAATTGATTTAACGCGTAAAATAAATTTATGAGTGTATTATTTTCTAATGGTCTTACCGTCTAAGTTCTAAGTTCTAACCAGTTAACATTGACAATGCATATTTGTGCATGTAACATTGTACCATCGTACAATTAGCGAATAACACCATTTTTGTCCGATGTGGTAGGTTGAAGGAATAATACATTAGGAATATTTTTTAATCAATGAAAATCATCCACTACATACATGTCTACATACAGTATATATTAATAAGTCCTGCTTTTTGTAAGGGAGATATGACCCGTCGCAAACCTGTGACGGATCAGTTCTTCATAAATGAGAATTTCTGTATATATAAACTCTGTAAGAATTTCAGAAAATATATTGGATTTGATTTTAAGTATATAAGTCATCGGAGCATGTGGCAATCAGTGGCATTATAACCTTATTATACGGGGTGAAGTCGACAATTAAATGGACGCAATGCATTGACTTCAAATTGTAAATCAAACTCAGATCGCTATATCCCACAACATATAAATAGTAATCTTACTTGGTGGAGTATGGATCAGATATCTGATCCAATGTATTAGTTCGGATCGAATATTCATATCCAAACAAAAATAATCGGAGCAGATGCATTTATTCATCATATATCCATATGTTGAAATTTACTTGAAAATTGGATAAAGAAAGTACTTGGCTTCATAGCCCTAGCAATTAAAAGCAGACTTTAAATCAAAAATAACGGGAGAGAACTTGGCACCATCGCATTCATCCTTTTACATGAGAATTTTTATTATACTTTTAATGCTAAGTCGAAATTTTATACTACCCCAATATAAGGATTACAATTTAAACACATGTAATACCTCGAATTAAATTTTAAGATATACTCCAGTATTTATATTATAATAGGTCTACCAGGCTTCATAAACTACTTAGAATTGTATTTTTATCTTTATAAACAGAAACAACTCTACTTTGTGAACCTATTGTGAGTATATGAATCAGGACTCGTTTTAGACGTAACCCGTAAAATTCTTTTACGACATTCATTTTTACTACAGTTATCAAAAAGGAAAAAAAAAGTAAAAATATTACACTTAGGCACGTAGCTACTTTTAAATTAGCGTGTACTTTGCACTTTTAAATTTTGTTTATATTTGTTACTCTTTGTACTATAATAGAACTTACTACCTTCATCTTACTCATTTGTTTGCCTTTTTTTGTGAGGGATATTTAAACCAGAGACAAACAAATGATATAGATAAAAAATAATCATAAGTTGTTTCAGTTGCATAACAATCTTATTATTTAGATATAAGTATATAACTTTCTCACAAAAATACTTTCACTTAAATTGCCAATTTTATTTAGAATAGGATTGTCATTTTTTTTATCTCTTAGCACTACACATTATAAATTACAAATGTTAAAGCTAAATTCAAAGTGCAATTAAATATAAATAGATAATAATTAGGTTATCTTACAAATTACAAAACCGTGCTAATAGATTTTGTCAATAAGATAATAATCTTGTATAAGAACAACCCAACAACAACAATCTCAACTAAGTTTTATTAACTAAAAAAATAAAATAGAATTTATTTTTAATACCTTAATAGTTTTATTGATGACTGACTTTTTTTAAATATGTTAATTGTCATTATACAATAGTAAGTTCTCAAATTAAACAAATCTAAAATAAATATAACGGTTAATTTTAGACTATTATTCGGTCGCGTCTTATTCTATGCTACTCCATATGTCTTATAAGGCTTTGTATTTTTGGACTTAAATTGTCTGAACTGAACTGAACTGATTAGAGCTGAACTGAACTTAATGAAGCTGAACTAAACTGAATTGAACTGAACTGATATAATAAAAATATTATGATAATAATAATAATAATAATAATAATAATAATAATAATAAATATTATAATAATATTAATCATTAGTAATAATAATATTATATTAATATAATATAATAATAATGTAACAAGATATATAAAAATAAATTAGTGATATAATAATAATACTATAATAATAATAATAAATATTAATATAAATTATTAATAATAATATAATATAGTAATAAATATATTTACAATAGTAATTAAAAAACAAATATGATAAGTATAATATAATATTATATATAATAATAATAATTAACATAATTAATAATAATATATTAAACATTAGTATAATATTATATTAATATAATATAATAATAATATTCTAAAATATTAATATAAATGATAAAATTATTAGTAATAATATAATATAGTAATAGATATATTAACAAAAGTAACTAAAAAAATTAATAAGATAAGTATAATATAATAATATAAATACTAATAATAGTAAATATAAATAATAATAACAATAATAAGAATAACAATAATAATAATATAGTGAATATATTATTAAAATGTTAAATATAATATAATAATATAATAATAATAATTATTAGTAATACTAATATTTACATTGATCGTAATAATATAATAATAAATAAATATATAAATATATAAATATAAATATAATAATATAAAGGATAATTATAATAATAAATATAATAGTAATATAATAAATTTCTAAAAAATAAATTTATAGAATGATAATAAATTAAATAATATAATAATAACAATGATATGAGTAATAATAATGTTGAAATAAAGTAAGAACTGAACTGAACTGATCTGAACTGAACTGAACTTAATAAAACTGAACTGAACTGAACTAAATTGAATTAAACTTATTAAAACTAAACTAAATAATTTATAAGAATTGAAATTAAGTACAAAAGAACATGGCTTAAGAGAGTTAACTAGGATAAGGATGATTTAGACCTGAATGAAGCCTAATTACCTGATGGTTAGGCCCACAAATTTACTTTGAGCCCGCGTTAATGGTGGACCAAGAATAGTACCCATAAACTGGCCATAATCTCACCCAAATGCTCAATTGGCGTCCACGCTCTTACTAGTTAGTTGTTCTTTTGCAAATTCTTATTTAAGACAAGACTACCCGTCTTCAGGTTAAGACTTAAGACGCTAAGACGGGTTAAATTTATACCAAACTAGTTTTAAATCCGTGCAAATTTGCACGGGTATGTTGTTTTTAATTTGTTATATAGAAATATTAATAAAATTTTAGATAAATTTTTATATTAATTAATTATTTCCTTTTAAAGTTAATTATCTTTAGAAATCAAATTTAAATAAAGTAATTAAAACTTTCTACTTTTATTTCAACAGTTTTAAATTAAAGTCAAATTTAAGTTAAAATTGAATCATAAATTTCATTTGGAATCATCGTAAAGGATGCATTAGGGTCAGTTGGTTGAATAGTTGTTGTAGTTCGATATGTCGTCTTGCTTTAACCAATTTTGAGTTTGTACTTTGTTTATTATCATGCAGCTTCATACAAACTCGGCTTATATATGAGACAAATTATTCAGATGAAAATTTACACAAAGTTTGTAAAATTGAATATGCCTTAATAAAGTTGCAAGCCTGTGCAAAGGTTAAAACTATTTTTCATTCAGTTTAACTTATGCAGGTTTATAGGACCTATGCACGAACAACGTGAAGATTTTAACCTGTGCAGGTTTAAAATAACAATTTCAACCCCTTCTTCATTTAGTACATATAACTTATTTTCTCGCATTCATCAGTTTCTTTACATTTTTCTTTTTCGATATATTCAACCGAAGTTTTAAATTTCCTTTTTTTGGCAATATGTATATTTAATATTTCGTATAATATAAGTACCCTTCAAAGATACATGCATGTGAGTTTCTAAAAATTTGCATAAAAAGAAAATGTAAAGAAAATATAATGAGTGAGTGAGTATTCTTATCTGGAAAATAGTGATACAGAACAAAAATGAAAATTTTGACCCATCACTTTTAGAATGATTTAGTCAAAAACTTAAATATTCAAACTCGTGATACTATCATATAAATATATAATAAGTAAACTATAATATAATATCCTTCATAAGTTTTACTAAAATATAACACACTATAAATAATGGTAAGTATAAAAAAAGTGTACTCATAATCCATTTATCTACACTACCTAAACAAACAACTAAAGTAATTGACAATATATTATTCCGACAAATTATTATGGCACGTTGTCATTTAAGACAGATTTATTTGTCTTAAGCTTGTTACGGATAATCAGGTATGTCAGATGAGACAAAAGAAAAGTAAAATGTATTAGGACTAACATAATATTTGTCTTGTCTACATAAATTGAATATTTATTAAAATGGGTCAAGTATCATCCCACATTTGCATATAAGATTAATCTTTTGCTTTTGCCAATACATTCTATTTTTATTTTAATATAACTACGTGACCAGTTTTAAGTTTAAGACGAATATACCCATCGTGTGAAATTGTATTAACTATTAGCCCTCATGTAACCACATGTGAAATCATTAGTATAATAAAATGGCTTGTAACTCCATAGAACTTCAAGTTTGTATATTTTTTTTAATCTGTTTTGAAGCAACCCTTTTTTAAATTAGCATGTACGATCACCGAATTGATCTTGAATTCTTTCCATTTTTTTGCTTTTTAAAGAGTTCAATGTCGCAGATCTGTAACTTTGGGTGTGATTTTTATGTATGATTTTCATGTATAGTTATTATTTTTTGTTAATTAACAAATTAATGGGATTTAATCAAATTATATTTGTAAATATATTCGTAAACTCTGTATGTATAAACTATAAATTTGTAAATATTTACCTTTTTGTTTCAATTGAAGTTTGAGTATCATTTTTGTTTAGATTGAAGTTTTAGTATTTTATATTTAAGTGATGTATGTACATTATAACTTTGATAATGTATGTTCCTATATTTCGTAATATAATTTAGGTCATGTACATTTTAAACTAATACGAAGTAGTATTTCTGCTATGGATATTATTATGGATAATATTTTTGGCTTATTTTAAGTTTTTGTTCTATAGTTCTATTCTAAGCACAATATTGAAGAACCGTTAAAACTTTAATTAAGAATTACTTAATGCTATTTTATTATTTTATTGTCTTTCAATAAAGATTATAATAAAGATTATTATATCATTAAGTGAACTAATGGGTAAATCAGATCAACTATACAAAGTTATCCGGATATAGACTGAAATTTAGCAAAGCATAAATGATCATCTAATTAAATAGTAACAATAAACATAGGCCCTTAAATTTAGGAAAGACAAATGACTCTTTGAATTATTGACTTTCAACCACAGAGCGACACCTCAGCTCTGTGGCTGTTGCTTTAATAAAGAGAGATTATTCTACTTATTGTCTAGTAAATACTAAATTTTTCATCTTAATTACTAACTTATGGTTGCATTTTGTCTGTCTTAAATTTAAAACGGAATATATCCGTCTTAAGCAAAACTTGCGGTTGTTCTTGTGTTTGTTTGTTTTTGCTCTAAAACCACATCCATTCATAATTACGTCGGCCTTTAAGAAATACTCTGTACTTGGTAGGATCATATTATATATTACCTCAAGGCTACGCGCCAAGTTTTAGCCGACGTTTTATTTTTTTTATTTTTTTAACATGCGCTATAAAATACACACTCTAGATTTTATTTATATTGTTCTATCAAATGAAAAAATGTGGATATATGGGGAAAAAAATGATGATATAACATTCAATCCGTTAACTAAGACTAAATAAGATTAATATGACCGTTAGTCTATGTAAAGTGGACGTATAACAAAAAAAAAATTTATTAAAGGGTAATTGTGTGTATGTTGCATATTTTATAGTTACATTGAGGGCCTAGAATAAGATATGGGAAATATATATATAACAATTAAATTTTGAATATTCTTATAAAATAAAATTAATGAGGATATGGTAAGTGTTTTACACAAACACTTGTATTACGTTGCTTTTCTCCAAAACTTATGTTATTTAGAAAATAGAAAGGTAATGGGCGAGTAATTGATACTCCCTCCGTCCTTTACACGTATAACATACTCCTCCGTCCTGTTGGAATAGCCCACTTGGTGTGGAACAACTCACATGTGGGTTTTATATTTATATTCCAACACGCCCCTTCACATGTGAGGTCCCATCATACCATGTTAGAATAAGCAAACGGGTCGGGCCACACCCAAACGGGAGAGAGACGGTCCACTTTACTACACAAGGGAGGTTCCATTCTAAAACCAATTGGCGATAGGAGGAGTAGCCCACTTGGTTATAAAGTGATAACATCTCTCTTTCTCCAACAATGTGGGACAACTCACATGTGGATTTTATATTCCAACACGTCCCAATCATTTATTTGTCTTTAATTAAAATATCAATCACAAAGAATAAAAAAAACGAATGGGACAAAGGTAATATATACTCTTCTTTGTACTTCACTACTTCGTCTCATTAATTAATAAAGCGCCTAAATAAAATGGTTGAAATATAGCAAAAGAACAAATAAAGCCGCAGTTATGGACTAACTAAGTGACTACATACTTGATACAAAATCAGGATCCCAAAATTTTAGATCATGTCACATGCCTCATAAAATACAACCAAAGACGAGATGTGGATGGACTATCAACTTGTTGCATATTGATATTTCTCAAATATCAATTGGTTTTCCTTTAAAGGGTCAGCTTTGTTTAGAACAATAAGATAAGATTTTGCGACCATTTTATAGCAAATTTTGATCAGTTTTAGAATGAAAAAAGTTAACATAAGCTGTAACGCTAACTGAACCATTATTGTTATATTTAAGCATAAAAGGGTAAACCCTATCTTATTATTCGTACAATTGATCAGTTTGTTACTACTTGACTTGGTGCACGTGATTTGCAAGCTACAAGTATACTCGAGATTTATCCAATACGTACCAAAGATAACAGTTGTAAGTTTTCTCACCAAAACAAGTAACAACACAACAAATCTCACGACTAAGCTAATAAACAAGCGTCCTTGTCCTTGTCCTCTTCCTCGTCCATCGTATCCGAAAGCGTCGTACCTTTAGTCTCTGGCAAGCACCCGACAAACAATCCGCAAACACCAATCACAACCCCGAACACCCCGTACGTCATAAACGGGATTTTTCGGCCAGCGGCCACCAATGGCGGGCTGAATACCCCGCCAAACACAAGGGCTTGACGAGCCATTGCTACAGCCGAGTTTCGAACACATGTAGGAAACAACTCAATTGTGTAGATTAACATAACGTTTAAGGCCGTACAAGTCGTAAGGAATGATAATATTTCGAGGCCAATTTGTAATCCCATCACTTGTCCTTCACCAAAAATTATATCCCCAATTAGTACCACCATTATGCTAAGTACCCCACTAATTAGAGTTAACACAATCATAGAAGTTCTTCGATTTAACTTATCGATTAACAAAAACGTAATTAAAGCCGCCGGTAATTCGGCCAATGCGTTAAGCGCAACGCTAAGGTAAATATTAAACGGAAGGTTACCTAACGCTAATGGCATACCGTAATAAACCACGCCTATACCGGAACATATTACCATTACGCCGATTAACCTCCGTAAGGCCCATGATTTCGAAATTAGGACCCGCATTGCTGAGTAGACGTCGATGTCATTGCCAGCTGGCGCCTCTGACTCACCGAAGAAACTTAAGGTTAGGCTACTACGATTGGCAGTCGCAATTGTTCTTAAAGAGTCCACGGCCTCTTTATTACGACCTTTAATAAGGAGCCACCGAGGTGACTCCTTGACGAAGAAAAATACTAAAATGCAATAAATGAGGGCGGGTATTGACGTCCACATGTACATGGTATGCCACGAGTTTCCTTGATTTAAGTAGGCTATCCCTGGGAGGGAAAGAAATCCCAGGGAGAAGCAAACGAATCCGAATACACCCACCTTACCCCGCCATTGTTTCCCGACAACTTCGGTCGCTAGGACTAACGAGCACGTCCCGATGGCAGCACGACCGAACCCACACACGAACCGTAGAAACGAGTACACGAAAATGTTCCTAGAGAACATTGCGGTCAGGATCCCGGATAGTGACATTAACAAACACGACAATAAAAGAAGGTTTTTTCGTCCTAGCCACGAGTCGGCAAACGTGGCTAACACAATCCCGCCTACAAGGCACCCGACGAAGAAGGACGATGCTGGTAGACCCGTCAGGAATGACGTGGCACATTGTAGGCCCCATTCAGAAATTATTGTGGTCTCCTTAGGGAAGTCCCATGCCCAACTGGTATCGTCTTTAGAAAGACTGCATACATCCGACCCACAATTAGGCGTAACGCAGTGCCATGTCGGCTCCGCATCGGTGAAAATTGAAATAAACGTTTGTTGTGCATCGAACATCCATGCAAGTGAGACTAGAATTGACTGTAACAATTGAGACCACCCGAATTTGCCTATGCATTCTTCTATACGATCGTCAACGGATATTTTATTTGTGTAATTATCGGGATTATTATTATTATTATCGTTATTATTAATATTATTATGATTATATTCGTATTCGTAAAAATAATTGTCATCGTTAGAAGAATCGATCAAAGAAGTCGATGCATCGTCTGCCATTAAATTGAGTTAATTTTGAGGTATTTAATTTTATTGGTGTATAATATTTAGTGTGATGAAATTAAGGAGAAAAAATAGGAGTATTTATGGTGGGATTGAGATAGTTTAAGACAAAAATCAAGAGAAGTGACAATCAATGCATCATGTGGGTCAGATTCAAATGTAACAAAATCAAATTAAGTGACATTTATGGTTTGTTGATGTGGAGGTGATTGTGATCGTATCATAAGATTTTATATATCAGTAGGTCTTGTTTAAGACGGGTCGGATCTTAAAACGGGTATTTTGTGAGAGGAAATTGGTAGAGGGGACAAGGTGGGCTCCCCCATGTGCTTTCCACTCACCCTTGATGGATATTTTGTGAGAGAATATGATATCCGTCTTAAGCTTAAGACGGATACCTCCGTCTGAAATAAGAATTTGTGTTTATATATATAAGTCGGCTTGTGGCTAACTACTGGAAACAGCTAGAATTATATCATGACTAAAATCGGATTATAAATTGTAATTGGTCTTTTTTAATACGGGTATATTAGTCTTAAGAAAAAATAGACTAAGACCATGTTTTTTTCGGCTGAAATGAGCTGAACTGAGTTAAATGGAGGTGAGCTTAATTGAATTAAATTGAATGGAGCCGACTTGAAGTGAATGGAGTTGAAGTAAGACTTAATTTTGTGAAGAGATGAGTTGAATAGAACGAGTTAAAGCTAAACTAAACTGTGTTAAATAGAGTCGAACTGAAATAAAACGAGCTGAAATTATGCTGAAAAGAACAGGGCCTAAGTACTATCCCGCTTAGCCAGATAAGACAATGATTTTGCTAGCCCCTAGAAACTTTCTTTTTGTCTTTCTCATACTATTTGATCCATTTTAAGAGATGGATATATCCGTCTTAAATGTGAATTTGTGTATAAACTAAAACTAATACGAGTAAGATGTAGATATAGATTGACTATTATTAACTGCCACACATTCATCTATCGTTATATACTAATCATGAAAGGAAAGTGGGGTACCGTCGGCAACAACAATTTCTCATTAACAATCGACACGATCCGTTTTAAGATTAAAACGGGTCAAATATATATACCTAATCATCCTAATTATTGCTTAAATATGCAAAAAATTTTGTTTTTATTACATCATGTGATAGTACTGACCCGTCTTAAACTTAAGACGGATAGTCTCTGTTTTAAGCTAGATCTATTAGTCGGCAACAACTCAGAGAATTTGCAACCGGTCCGAGAATGGTTGTAAAACCTAATCGCAGTTTTGTGATTGTCAACCAAACTCAAAAATCGCTGAAATTTGAGGGGATAATTCGCAAACTCTCAAATAGTCTCAAGTTTTATAGAATTGGAAATTATCACAAAATATAAATTCATTTGTTTGTTGTGGCATGTGGGATTTATCCAAAAAAAATTTACAGGGTATAATTTTGCACATTCATCAAATTATGTTAGTACCTTGTCAAATAAATTTACAACCCGCACATAATATGACCGACTCAATTTAATTCAAACTAAATCAATTCGGGTGACCCGATTACCATCTCCAAAGACAAGAAGACTTTAGAATACATTCACTATTGATTATTATGGGCACACAGTTGCCGCAGTTGCGATACGCATACAAATTACAATGTGCTCTCCATATTGTGATAGTTACAGACCAATAAATGCAGGATTAAGTAGTTGTAGTCTTGTAGTGATTATATGAGGAGTAAATAATGTACAATAACTTAAATAATGTACAATTACTATACATTTATCCGAATATATGTGTAATTTTCTGAGATTTTAAAAAGTATACCTTTTTTAATGTTTAAGTGTGTGTGAGTTCAGAAACTCTTTAATATTTCATTATTATAGTCAATTTTATATCAAAACACACTGGGGTGACAATTTAAAATCTATAAGTAAAATGAAAAAGAAAACTCTCTGTATACTACGCATCTTGCTCGTGATCTATATTAGTTTAAGTGTAAGCAAAGTATATATAACCAACACCCTTATCTATTAATAAGGTGATCATTTAAAGTTGTGAGACACCTTTTAAAATTACATCATATTAATATTATTTTAATAATTATTTTACTATTTTCTTATATAAAAATTATATAAAATTATTATTTAAATAAGTTTTTTTATTTAAAATATTAAAATAATTTTTTTCTATTTATTATTTCAGATGTAAAATATAAATATTAATAATTTAATTTTATTTATCTTTTATCCATCGGATCGAATCGTCAGGTCAGGTACCGACACTAAAATAACGGGTCATTTTGATTTTGAATTCGGGTTATTTCGGTCACAGGTTAAGATTAACAGGTCTTTGGCCATTAAAAACACGTCGGTCGGTTTTACAGATCGGGTCAACTTTTAACAAGGGTAACCCCAGTACTTGAACCATACATCTTATCCTTTCAAGAAAACAAAAGAAAAATATAAGGTTGGTGCAGTTCGCATGCTTGTTCATGTGCGCCTATTTATGTTTTGCTTATTCACGCCCACTTAATAGCAGACTGGGCTTGTCTCCCAAAGAATTAATTAAGAAAAACTTTCTTACTTAAGCCAGCTAAATTAGCGGGTCAAATTGTAGATTTAGCGGGTCAATCCTAACAATACAAGCGAGTAGCGAAATGTTGTAAGACCACTTTATATTGCGATAAAAAATTGCGATAAAAAATTGCGGGAAAAAAGTCCAAATATGCTAGTATAAGACTAGTTCAATAACAAAAGTCTAAATAAATTACTTAAATAAAATTGCGAAAAAAATTATTTTGATAGCTTCAATTTTCATTTCATAACTTGTATATGTAAATATGTTAGTTTTTACCATAAAAATTGTTTGATTGTTAACATAAAATTAAAATGCATTTGAAATTAAATCTTATTTTTGGATTTCTCTCTTTTTGGGTTTGTCCTATACTATTAAACCATTTTATAGGGTATATAGTTAAACAATCTTTTGGGAGAATTTTTGATTTCATTGAAGTCAGAGAAAAGGAAAATCCAAGCGAAACACTACAAAATTAGAGTTAACAGAAAACAAGAGGTAGTTCAAATGGTAAGAGCACTCTTATCCCAATCATGAAATTGGGGGTTTGATAATTCCCAACCTCGATATAGTACGCTAATTTGAACCCACAAAAAAAATAGAGCTAACAAAACTCTTGGTACATAAGTCATACTTATTTTTCGGGGCCTCTTGATCCAAAGTCATGTGACTAAGCGCTCATATAGTAATCCAAGCCCAGATCATTTTTCGGGGCCTCGGGATCTATAGTAATTGTGAGCTAGGAAACAAGCATACTATGAAACGTCTCCCAATCCTACTTGATACACGGTGGCTTAGGCGCATTATAGGTACCATCAGCGAAACCATATTTTCATCGTGCTCGGAGTGGATGGCGGATAACGTGAGCTCATTCATCGAAATTAACCAATTTCAGACGTACAGTGGTGATAGATTTACCATGTTTGTAGGGAGAGGACGGTTCAATTTTGGTGTTTTGTTCATCGCCAAACATAGTGACGAGACTATTAGGGTTTATGATCTAAATTGCGTAATTTTGTAATGTCTGATACCATGTTAAGAATCACGTAAAGGCACAAACTAATACGCCCTTTCTTATAAGAGGGACTCTCACTAGAGTTTTTGGAATACACCAAAGCCCAAAACATTCGATATATATAAATATAGACGGACCTGCTTGTCTGTTACATGTACATAAACTTCACTCAAGTCCAACTAAACAACAACTGAACTGTTTACATTTATATTTTACGAACTATTACAATACTACTTAGAGTACTAGACAAACAAGCTAACTCAAACCAAAACTTTTAAGGAGTACGTTTTTTACATTCACAATCTAGCTGCACGCTGCACATCAACATTAAAACAGGAACATTAAACAAAACTACTAGTAACACATTATTGTTTACGCAATATAATACATAAACTACTAAGGATTAGTACTATGATGAGCGTTTCTCTTAGATCCATAGCTATTATTAACTAAGGCTAAAGCAATACTAGTAGACTGAGTAAGCCTCTCAACCTGTCGTCTCACAATAAGTTTCACATTTCCATTCATTTCACTCCCAGAAAAGCTCTCCATACACGTCCCTGCATACGTCATTGCGGTGCTAGTCCACGTTTGCACGTCACTAGCCTCCATCTCCTTCTGGCCTAACGATAAGGCCCGGCTCATTTCCTGAATGGAACGTTGTAGCTGGGCCTCAGAGTTGGCCACAGCCATGGTGCAGTCTGACAGGGCTGAGGCCTCCTGAGGCCTCAGTCCTTTATGCTTAGATAACCGCACCATGGTCTGAGATGTGGACCTGGCCGCGGTTAGGGCCACATTTAAGGCCTTAGTAGCTAGTTTTTTTTGGTCGTTTTTAATTTCTGACCTATAGGGAGAAAGGGTGTAGTAACAAACTTTAGGGTATGAAGTAGTTGAGCAACATGTTTTTATGAAGTTTGTATTAGCTAGAGAATGGTTAATTATTAAAGAGATTAAAACTAACAAAAGAAGAAAGTTTGTATTCATTTTTATTTTAGGTTAAATTTGAAAGTTTGATTTTGTATAATGTGTTTTTGTAAGTTTCTTGTAGGGTTTATTAGGTCACTAAAGTGTAGATTGGTGTTAGTGAAGGATGTTTAAGGCACAATTTATAGGGTAGTTCATCCACCTATGTACTTAGCTAGTGGTTGATCTGGCAAGCTAACAGCTAGATAAATTATTTATTTTGCTACTTGAAAATCTAGGAGATTCGTAGGTTGATTTAAGAAACAGCTAATTGTGACTCGACGTTCATAATACGGAGTATTTTTTAAAAGTTTGGAAACGTGCATGTATGGATTGTTATTGTGTATCAACTTAAAACTATTTTTGTCAATTTGTAGGATAGATATTATTCCAGTGTGGTGCTATTATTAGATTGTAGAGTGCTAAATCAATATAGTATATAAGTATATGAGTTTGGTGTATTGTATGAGTTGGTTTTTTTTTAGTGTAGGCAGTTTTGTGTATTACTATGCACTCCCTAAATCGCAATAATAACCGTTGGTTTAACTTTGATTAAAATGCTGCTTATAAAGAATGAAAATGGTAAATTAAACAAATATTTGGAACGAGAAACTACATACTCCCTTGTTGTCTTGGTCAGATCATTTCTTTATCAAGATAAGCAAGTGACGGTAAACAAATGACTAGGACAGATGGAGTAAAGATATCATCATTCACAAGAACACGTCATCTAATTTTCTTAAATTAAGAACTTTTTTCTTACTAGTTGATTTCAATTCGATAGCCTTTTTTTACTCGTCTTTCACACAATCAAGTTCTTATTAGTAAGCCAAAATGCCATAAATTAAATATTCGATTAGCAAAAAATAGGTCTAAAATGATTCATTTTACTGAACAATCTCAATCAATTATAGCTAATACTCCCTTCGTCGATCTCGATCAATTATTATCCATTTATTTTGGCACAAAAACTAAAGAAAAAGTAGGGAATCATTTGTAGTTATATTTAGTGGATGACAAGTGGATAATATTTCCATTAGGGGGTCAAATTAGTCATAGAAAACAATTTTAATATAAAAATGACAATAATTAACTGAAAAACGTAACCTAAAAAAATATGACAATAATTGATCAGGACGAAAAGGGTAGCTAATATGACACAAATGAGCATCATTAGTACTTCAAATTATGTCAATATGTGCCTATTTTGTGACAAGACAATAGGTTGGTCCTATCTAGCTAATCCCAAATTATTGGTGATTTTCATCATATTTCCTAGGGGTGAGCAAAACCGGGTACCCGATACGGTTTTAAAAACCGTATCGGTTACCCGGTTTTTTTAAGGCCAAAAATTAATACCCGGATACGACCCGGTTTCCGTATACCCGGTTAAACCGGGTACCCGAAAACCGTATACCCGGATCCGGTTTAATTAATAATGGTCAAAACTCAAAATTTGATTTCGCAAAGTTAGTTACGGCCCATTGCTAGAATGTCCATATAATCTAATAGGCCTATTATTACGAAACAGAAGTACTTGCAAAGTTAGTTTTAAGATGCCAAAATACAAACTTTCATCGCTTCACATAAAACTTTGACACTTACAAAGTAGTTACTTACATTGCAAGTTTTACATCCAATGATTGACCCACAAAGATTCACACAAATAGTACATATCGAACCCAAAGTTTCACATACAACTTATTTTTTGTTATTTTTAATTAAACCTTGTCAAAAACCGTATACCCGGTTTTGATTTTCCCTGACCCGGACCCGATACGGTTTTTTAAAAAACCGTATCGTATACCCGGAAATTCGTATCGTGTACCCGGAAATCCGTGTAATTAAAACCGTATACCGTATCGTATCCGTATATTAAAACCTTATCGTATATTTTTGCTCAGCCTTAATATTTCCCATAGAACCAACAAACGACAAGCGTATAGATAATTTGATTTGATGAGCATAATGCATAATCATCCAAGTCAATAGGCCTTGAAAAAACACAAATTCTCATTTGTGACGGACACTATTCGTCGCAAGCTTAAGACGGATACCATATTCTCTCACAAAATACCCATCAAGGGTGAGTGGAGAAGCACATGGGGGGTGCCCACCTTGTCCCCTCTACCCATTTCCTCTCACAAAGTACCCGTCGCAAGATCCGATCCGTCGCAAGCAAGACCTATTGAAAAAAAAAAAGCTTCCAATCAATTCATTTTTTTGGTAGGTTTTTCAAAACTTCGAAATCTTATTTATATTAACTCTCACGGTAGTGTAAGATTCCCCTATAAGAAATTGTCACTTGTCGATTTATTAGAGTATTTGCTAAATTAGAGTATAAGGACAATATGTTTTTTTACGGGTTTGAAATCAAGTTATAAGTATTATTCAATGTGTCTCTTAATAAGGTTTACTCTTTTCTTTTTAGGTCGTCTTCAATAAGGTTTATCTCTTGCTTTATTCTTTTCTTTGTCATGTTTGATTTGAATGGTCATCTCGGTAGCACCAAAACGTACACTAACACGTATACGAAACGGACATATGACACGACATGCCATGAAATTTAGGACGCGGGAGACATTATATAAATTAATAAAATATACAGAGTATATGTTATAATTATACATGTACGATTTTATTTAGAAAAATTATTTGATATTAAATTTAAATAGGTGAAAGTAAAAGTTGACATTGATTATAACTCATTCACATTTCCAAAATCAAAATTCAACTAATAATCAATCTCTAAAATCTCCTTACTCATCTAAAGAACATCATCTACCCTCATTCAAGTTATTTTTTCACCAAATTCCACCATAAAACAACCCACGTCATTCACCTGTTTGAAGGTGTTACAAAATATGTCCAAGTACCAGACTCGTGTCCAAATACCATGGACAGGTGTCGTACACGTGTTCTATTAAAAGAAGCAAGTTATACGCAAGTTTATAGATGTCTAAGCGTTTTAAAGTTGCACAGCCAGTATCAGAAGGAGTATGTCCGTGCTACCTAGGCAGTCATTATAAGCCGCGACCCCACATAGTTACTAGCTTTTATTTTCTTACACACAATCATTATTACCATTTTTTTTTTTTGCATTGTAAGTAGACCTGAAAAATGGGTCATTCGGGTCGGATTAGGCCCAGGTAATTTCGGGTCTGATCATTTTCGGATCAATAATTATCGATTCGGGTCACTCCGAGTCAAGTTATTTCGGGTCGGGTAGGTCATTTTGGTTCGTCTGGGTCATTTTGGGTCAGGATTTTGTTTAACATATCATTTCAGGATATTTTGGGTTGTTTGGGGTCACTTTCAATTACATAAAGTCGGTTCACTCTGAGATAGGGTCAGTTCGGCTCTTTTAGGTCAAATTCGGGTTACTCCAATCAGTCTTGTCAAATCGGGTTATTTTGTTGTGTCTAATTGTAAGAGTGAACCTTACTAAGACACGGAGGGATTACTTCTCAAGATTTTTATCTGTTCAATTACATGATGGAGTATGTTAATGTTAATTCTAAATTAAAAGCTTTGACCAGAATTCTACATTGGTCAGTATGGTCACTAGTCACTACTCACGACTCACTAGGTGCAATAACTTGTTCATTAGTTTAAGGACTTAAGTCAACGTAGACAAAGCTCTAACAAAATTAATTGAAGTAAACAGTTTTGTCCTAATCGAGGTTTCATAGCATGTACTACTAAGTTTCTTATACAACGTCGTGGAAAACAATGCAACGCACAGCTACAAATACCAACCATGGTTATATTACTGTATACTCCGTGTAAGTTAATTGTTAATACTCGTATTATTACGGTTTGTCTAACTTGTACTCTTAGGGTCTCAAGGCCCATGTTAATAACACTTAAATGGAAACTTTAACAATATTATGAAAAATTGAAATGATTAAGTACTTTTTTAAATTCCAATGCCATATTTATGACAAAGTTTCCATTTAAGTATTATTAGCCTGCGTCCTAAGGGCACACGTTAGAAAACCGTTTTACACTCCGTAAATTATAAAAGATAAATTGGTATGCGAGCTTGTCCTAATCAGTTAGCTCATATTGTAAGGAGATTAGGATGACCTACTTAATTAGTTAATTATTTCAACTTGCATCAATGATCAATCGACCCTCAATACTATACGCTGTATTGGTGTTTGCAACGTTTCAAGCTTATCTCAATCAAGGGATAGAGAGAACTAGGTTCAAATTGAATTGAATGAGGAATCTATCCTAAGTCCTAACAACCTACTTGTTTAGCCCATCGACTATAATTATAAACTTATTTTCTTCGCATGCCTTAAAAGAGGATGCGTGATGTGCTAGAAGATAAAAGACGTACAATATAATACTAGCTAGGTGCGTATCGTGATGGCCAGGGCCGGCTATGGGACGGATATATACCAGTGCAACGGAACCGAGCACCCGAAATTTTGGGGCCTCATATGAATAAAGAAGAACTACTATTTATGTAATAGAATGCTAATGTAACTAGTTATCTTTGTTGGCATAGTTGGTTTGTAGTAGAGGCGATCATGTGCGGTGAGCTTGTGGTCCGGAGTATCCGGCTCACCCACCTAGCGGGGGAGGATTATGGGAATGCATGACTGCGCTCAGATACTGTCAGGCGCAATGAGGACATTGCGTTCTGCAAGTCGGGGTGTGTAATGCTCTATGCGTGGGGTGCCCCTAAAGATATCATTTGATGGGCGGCTTAAAATCTGACTAGTTCTTAAAAGGATTGAAAATACTACCCATATCAACAAAGTGCATTTTCTTTTGTGGTTATCCATGTAAAAAGACTCAAAAGTTAAGCGTGCTTGATTAAGAATAGTCTTAGAATGGGTGACCTCCTGAGGATGCGCCTGAGTGAGGACAAATGTGCTGGAAAAGACCCATGTTGGTTTGTGGGCAATTTAAACAGCCTGACGAGCTACCGAGAGTGATCGCTCCCGACCCAGGGCTAGGGCGGGGTGTTACAATTAGTCCATGCATGTGTGGCTAAACAGACAGAGAACGAATTATATATACACACCATTTTGGTTCTTCATATGACCCCTAGCTTTGACTCCTTTGAGGGTCACATTGCCTACTCTTTGTCAACTGATCCTACTATTGGTCGACTGCTGTTGACGGGTTACCACCGATACGACAAGGTGCCTAAGTTGAATGCGTGGCAGCTACCTTTGAGTGTGAGGTCCAGACGTGAAGAGTACACGTTCATACGTGTATTATACACGTTTATCATTTTTTGTTGCATATTTTAGTCTAAAACGTAATTTATAATCCGCAAACATACCTCTTCGACATCATTACTAGCTTGATCATTGTTTACGTCAGCATTATTTACATCATCGATCAACATGATGAAAACCATCTTGAGGCTGAATAGCAGCCCCCCTTTATTTTACTTGATTTACCTTCTGCCGAAGCCCAGGAGACTCAGCTTAATGGAGATGTAACAAATGGGCTAAATTGATGGTTCGTACTATTCTTAAAGCCCGTAAATGACTGTGCCAAAGTTAGTACTTATTTATCCACCTATTTACAAATCCCTGTCTATACAATACAAATAAGGTATTGTCTTTGTGGTAAGGCGAAAATGACGAAACTTTCTTTCTTTCTTTATTTTGGTAATGAGGGAATCCGAAGTTGCTAATTTTGGTGTTCTTTGGGTAAACTTTCAAGTATACGTAATAGCCTGTAAACTCCGCATACTAGGTAAGCCACCGGAGGGTGACATGCTCAAAGTCTATTAGGTATAGTCCCAAGCCATAAATACTTCACAAAATTGATCTTGTGGAGACTTGAACCTGAGACCCTAGGGAGTTTCACCCAAGTTTTAGCCACTAGACCATACCCTTATGGGTAAATGACGAAACTTTAATCTACGTGTTATTTTTAGTTACTTACAATGAAAAGCAACTTCGTACTCGTGCTTTTTCAGGATAGAGCCTTATTCATGCTCCACGCATATATAATTAGAAGAAAAGTTAATAAAATTAAAATCTTTCGAACGAGAATACACCATGTAAATGCAACTATATATAAGCTTGTTATGAACGAGAATACACTGTCTAATACAAATTAAATGTACATCGTATTGTCAACTTTTAATCTCCTAAAAACATAATCACTAGACTAAAGATGAAGAACCAATTGATGCGATCGTAGCATCTCTCTTGTACCCGTGGCGCGGGATGGATTTCGCATCTTACCCATTGTATACTCTCGCCTACTACCCGCCAATCATTAAAAAAAGTATTGTGATAAATTTGTAATTTATCTTATTATAATTGTGATAAATACGGAATCAATTAAGCGATGTACCCGGGCTTCATGGGGAAAAAGAAGCATAATTCATGGACTGGAACTCATCATCCCATATTTAGGTTGGAAATTTGGAATAAATTCTAACTTAAATATCTGGAATGACAAATGGATTGCGGGTGAGGCCCCACCTCACATTACATCGTTGGGATTTCGTCCACCAAGCCAGGTGAAGCATTTGAAGGTTAAGGACTTAATTCTTCACTCTTCTTCGTGGGACTTTGAGACAATAGCGGAAATTTTTGAACCTAATTGGGCTAATAAAATTGGGGCCATGCCAATATGTCAGACAAGAAAGGAAGATTACTTATTTTGGACAAAACATTCAACGGGTATTTACACTGTCAAAAGTGGATATGCTCTTGCTCTAAATACATATTTGGAGAAAAATAGTTCACACAAGAATCGACATAGAATTAATAGTTCCATTAGGAACTTTTGTAGGAAAAAACTATGGCAACTTCCTATTTCTCAAAAATGGAAGATCTTCCTATGGAAAGTGGTTACTAACACGCTTCCACTAAGGGTAGAATTTCATAAAAGGGATATTGACATTGACTATTCTTGTTTGTTTTGTAAAGGAGCAATTGAAACGAACACCCATCTTTTTCGGGACTGTATTCAAATTCAAAGGGTTTGGGCTGCTTCCTCTCTGGGAATTTCTGTTATAAATGATCATTTCATTGGGATTGAAGAATGGATAATCAACTGGTTAAATTATCTTGCCCTAATAAAAAAAGATGATGAGATGGGCATAGTCATTTTCATTTCTATTCTGTGGTCTATCTGGTGCGTTCGTAACAGGCTAGTATGGGAAGATCATATATACTCCCCACAATTCTTTTTCCGTCTTCAGGAAAAGGAGGTTGATTTAGCGTTAAAGGCTTTAAGTTATTTAAAATATCAGGGAGAAAACGAATCCATCTCATGCGACAATGACGGAGAGGAAATGAGAGATAAGATTAGGAATTTCTATCCTTTTTTCTTGATCGGGAAGGAATCAGGATGCGCTGTTACCCGCATAAAAGTTGATGCTAGTTGGGAATCCAATTTCAATGCTGCTTATGGATGGGTATCCTATGACGCCATTAGTACTCAATTCCACTCAAATGCTTCTAAAATCAAAGCGGAAAATGCGGCACAAGCCGAAGCAATTGGTATTCGTGGAGTACTACAATGAGGATTATAACAAGGAATTAATCATCTTCATGTACAATCTGATTGCCTGCAGGTTCTCAATCAATTGGCAGGTGTGGATCACGCGCAACATACAACAACGGATATCATCAGAGACATTGAAAATTTGTTGCCCTTCTTCCACTGTTTATGCTTTAGTTTTATCCCCCGCAACCTTAATAAGTTGGCACATGAGCTGGCTAAAGGTGCGAGGGACTAGAAATAAGACTACAACTTTACTGCTGTCGAAAAAAAAAAAAAAAAAAAAATTTGAGTTATAATGTTAATAATATCTATTTCATAAAGTTTTTTTTACTAACTTCTTTGATAAAATCAACTTGTACGAAAAAAAATATCAATAAAATTATAGTGTAACGAGTTAATAGGTAAATGGGGGACATACAATATTATATTTCAACCCGTCAGGGAGGGTATGGTTTTGAAAATTTGTACCCGTCGCAAATGATGGTGCAGGAAAAATAATTCACAAATATCTAATTTCAAAAAGCCACAAATAATTGAAGAATGTAAGAGTAGGTTTGATGTGGGTCACACATTTCATGTGTGCTGCTAAGCATCACATGATCGATCTCTATTTCATTTACTTTTAAGTGGGTCATGGGTACCCATGGCCCATGGTCCCATGGGCTATCGATCTTATCGGTCTAACGGTCTTCAATCATGGGCCACTTTTAAAACTTCGAATGAATTCAAATTAATTGATGATTTAGCGACTCCGGCTTATCATTTGGGTCTAGCAAATCTACCATTCTAACTTGTCCATTTCACCTAATCTTTCCCTCATCACACATCTCTCGTCTCAATTTTATCACTAATGGTCGTGCAACACTATTTTCTATATATTCACAAGTCCAATAACCACGAGTGCAAATTGATTAAATGATCACTAGTTTAGATCATGTGCAATACATTCACGGTATATATAGAGTTTCCATTTTTAGTATATCACTTGTATAAATTGGTACCTCATCAATTGTTCAAATTTCTTATTACTGTATTTTGCTTTGAAAAAAAAAAATAAACTTAAAAATAAAAATTAATGAAGAGAATTAAGTAATGTGTTGAAATGTATTTTATGACCCGAAGGACGACCTATCCCTTCATCCTTGAAAAAACTTTATACCACAAAGGTAATGATTTCAACTTATAAGTTTCAGTTTTGTTTTTTTGTGGAGTATGAGTCAACTCATTTTCTAATAATAACATAAATAAAAGATTTAACAATTTATAATTTTATATCAATTTTATTTATTCTAAATATAATATTATAACTGAAAGTTTAGTGAAAATAATATAATTTGATGAAATGTTGATTTTAATGAAATAATTACCATTATTAGTTTATTTATTTAAGATCATGCATTTAATTAACAATTTGTCATTAGCTTCCTTATTTAAGAAGATGCATTTTGCAGGGAAAATTTTTTAGGAGACATATTCTTTTAGTATATAGGAGATTCGGGCTCATCTAGGCCTATATATATGTAATTAATCA